>JASXSY010002366.1:0-318563 GCA_034509805.1 Sipha maydis | reverse complement strand
TCGGGCTTGTTGCGCATCCACGAAAGCGTTATTATTTCTTAATCTCCCCGTCGACCCGGTCTCGGGCACGATACGAACCCGTCATTGTTGATCAAAAATAATACGCTGCTGGAGCTAACCTCCCGGTACAGCCGTCGTCTCGGTCTTAAGTTTTCAACAGAAAAAAAAAAAAAAAAACCGATTGGCTGCGCCGATCGGATCGAACAACTTTCAACAGTCGACGATCGCATCGTACTAGACAAGGAGGGGACGAACGGTAGTTCTCGTGACGTTGTTACGTTTGCACGGGCAACAGGCGACGGCCGGCGTTCGTAACAACACCAACGAATGACGCGTTACGATTCAACACGTCGTCGGAAGAATAATACGTGATGATGTAGGCCGCAGCGTGATCCGCGGAACGGTGCGCGAGCGGGATCCAACGCCGCGGCGTCCCTATTTCTCGTCTCGGTCGGCGCTCCGACAACTATCGTGTCGGGTCGCGGCTCGTCTACCGCGATTTCGGGGCACGTGGATCGCGAGCACCTGCTCACGCGTTTTGCGCTCCTGTCGCGGGTGTTTATTTTTTTGATTTTTTTTTCTTCCCCACGACGAAATCGACGTCTGTAACAACATTTACCGACTCGCGTGTGCGACTGATGGGATTATGATTACGGTTTTCGTTATTGCTCATTGTCATTTTACCATTGTTGTTGTGGTTCATTACCGTCGGCTCCGTTGTGCGTGAATGTTGCGGTTTTTCTTAGGCGCGCGAATCAACGACAACATCGTGTAGTCCGACGTGTTGCAAGTCGTAACGCAACGATCGCGGAACGTTATTATGTTACGTTGCCATCGTGCGACTGCTCTTTTTTTTTTTACAAAACGTTCCATTGTAAAACTTGTGGTAATCCGTTCGCTTTCCCCTAATGTAAATGTTTTTTTCTTATTTATTTGTTAATCTTTAACCCGCGTAATGCGTATTTCACACGTTCTCGCGAGTTCCTGGACATTGTGCGCGTACCCATTTAAATACAACAATAATTGTGCAACTCTCAACCAGCATCAGCGCGCACTACAACGTGTTACTCGTGTACGACTGACCCAAAATCATACGACGTGAAACGCACGCGATCACACGATTTCGTCGCCGACAAACGTTTTTCGTTCTGTTCTGTTTTTTTTTTTTTTTTTACTCCGGTTTCGGGATCTTTATGCTATAAATGTAATTGTAAAGTTTACACCGTTTCCCCGCCAGCACGGTTGTGTGTACATAAATATAAATATTTCGTGTAGTCTCGTCGTTTGCTTGCAATACGATCGTTTAATATCATCGCGAACCACTGTCGTCCACCCCCGGTGATAATTGTGAATCCACGAAGCGTTCCGAAATCCGTACATTGTCATAAATATGTTTAGCCGTTTCGTCGGCAGCAACCACGACGACATTGTAATGTGATATCAAACGCGCGCCGCGATTCACGGTCGATCGTTGTTTATTTTCAATTTTGCAAATCTTACACCGCACATAATGCAATGCCGACCGCGCTACTCGTTTTATAATTATTATTTACCGGACGGCCGGGATGCGATCCGCGGTAACGTGCGGTGCAGTAGGCGTCCGACCTGACCTGTTGGAGCGATGAGAGTGGAAAAATATAATACATGTATATGGATCAAAAGCGACGTGACATTATAAAACGGTGTTGCGCAACGGCGGTGGGCGCCTGTACGGTGTACAATGTACCATAATCGGCGAACCGTTGTGATTGTTGCGCGCGCGTACGTCGAATCGGCTAATTGATTATAATTAAACGGTCTGTGTTCGCGTGCATAGCAATATGTGTTGTCACGCCTTCGGTTTGCCGTGCGCACAAGCTCGTTTGTGCGCCTATCCCGCTTGTTTTCGAAAACGATCGTTTTATCGGTCGAATTCGTCACGACACTCGATTACGGCCGATCCGTCCGGGCGCCACTGACTCTATATGCGTGTATATAATACATATGCGTACAAAACGCAACTGTTACATGTCGAATGCACTTCGCGGATTCTCGCACGACGACCGTTTGACTTCTGGCCCCCCGTACAATGGCTGCGATCCGGACGGACCGATCGGGACAGCTGCAGTGCGCGTCAAACTTCGACCGTGTGTGTGTGTGTGACGCAACGCACGCGTATCCGACGTGATCAACATCTGGACAGGGTACACATGCGTTTCGAGGCAGATCGAGCTGATCGGTCGGCCGAATCCCTTTCCGTACGTCCTTCGTTTTTCCCGCGATACGATTTTTCGCACATCGTTCCGCGCGGTGTGCAGTTTGAACGCGAAAAATTGATGCCAGCCTTAGATGGTCATCTCGAACGGAGGTTTGGTTCGTCAAACCGATCTCCCGTCGTCCGACGACTCTAACGCGGTCACATCTGCCCAACAACTTCTCATTCGTGTCCGTGACGACGCGCGCGAGGGTACTCGAACAGGGTTTTCTTTACTCTTTCCAACCCGTAACCAGATCCTCGACGACGACCCCCGTGGGTTGCAACAACGCCGTAACGGTTAGCCAAGTGCCGCCGACACGCGTTACACTTTTATTTTTCGATTCGCGCGACGCGTCGTCGTCATTGTTGTCGACCACTACGTATAAACGTGTACGAGCACACACACCGCGGTTATAATTGCAGCGAATCCCACCCGCGTTTGTTGCGTTTATTGCAGCCGAAGAAGAACGGCCGAACAATAGCCGTACCGTAAGTACTATAGCGACGCGGGGGTACCTACGTGTACCCGGTGAAAGCGTTAGACGCGTGTAGACCGGGTCAGTGTTGCATAATACCACTGTGCGCGCGTCCTTGTTGCTCTAGAAATATGCGTGTGTGTGTATAACAATATTTGTATTAAATTATTAATATATATGTATAAACGTTAGCGCACACGAATACGTGTACGTATCGCGTACGGTATTGGTCGTGTGCGCGTTCGTGTACGTTACAGAAACAGAAAAAAAAAATTAATCAAAATGAAATACTTTTAACGATAATAACACTAATACATGTGATGATTGTTAATAACGAAAATCCGAGACTCGGCAACGATACGCTATTTCACGCGTGTGGACGGTACGCGCGCGCGCGTAGCTCCCATCACACGGCTCGTTGCTCAACGGCAATTGCGTTATGGAAATCCGCCGACGCGCGATCCGTTGGGAAATATCGCGTACGCCGAGGCGACGTGTCCCCCTAGTCCGCCGCCACCGTTTCACCTCCTCCGCGGTGCCGCCCGTGATGCGTTTCGGTTTGCGGCCGTGCGAGCTGCGACGTTCAAGAAGACGCACGTCGCGCCCGCGACAGAAACGATGACACGAGAAACGTTTCGCAGGCGTGAAAACGAATCGCTTTTGTTCCTCGAAATCGGGTTACCGTTAACAACATTAGAATGCACCGAAATCAACGCGTTCGAACCGGAACGCGGCGATCGTGCTATTGAAACGATGTTTTCGGCTCGAAACAAACCGGGGGAGCGTAGTGCATGTCACGGGGATGATGGAACACGTCCCGGCATCATCTTGATACGTGTCCCCCTTCTCCTCCTGCGCAACCGTCTCCCGGCCGGTCGTTCAACAAATGTGCCTGCCCCGCTCGCGCCGAATCCCCGTGCTCGAGATATGATTAGCGATGGCTAACGGTCGAGAGTATCTAATACGAATCAATATTTTTTGTACGGTTATTGATAATATGTATCGTATATACGGTCGATAAAACGAGCCCGACGATTTTCCACCTGTACCGTGATTATTACACTTCGCGCGTTATGCGAACACTCGTAATTTATACGATTTCCCTCGTCTTCAGTTGTAATGTTCACACGATCAACATAATTCATAATCAGGTTACGTTCAACATGTAATAAGATCTCATTATTATTTTTATTATTATTCAGTTGTGTTTATTAATCAATCTCGTTTCACCAGTCTTGCGATAACCGTATGATTTAGCAACACGGACGGACACGCGCGAGATAAGATAACGTGATCGTAAATTTTTCATCTGACGCGCGCGGTCGTCATACGTTTCGTCATCCCTGGATGCGACGGTGTATTTTTCGAGTTGACGCGGTAAATCATACCTAATAACACATCGTAACGTAATTCGTTCTCGGTTCGTTTCGGTGGACGATATTTTTCGATGTTCGTCCGTTGCACAACCTTGGCGCGCACCACTTGTGATCGGCACACTTTGGTATATCAACATCACGTTTCGTGCAATACCAACACCACGCAATAGGTTACGCTTTGTGTGTGGTAATTGTCGGCGAAAATCGAACGGGAAGGGGGGGGATTGGATCGTCGCTCCGTCCCAAGATCGTATCGAACGTTCGCGGGCGTCGGCCACAACGAATGTATTGCCCGCGGTGACAATGTGTTTCGGCTGCTTTCGCGCGTGGGCCGGCGACGGATTCGTACGCGTCGTCGGTGTCACGCTACGACACGACAATTGATTGCACGCAGCTAACGCGAAAACGACCGGGTCGGTGTAGGTTAGTCTCTTCCGGCCACATCGCTCGTCCCGAACACGTGCATCCGTTCGCAATCGAATTGTGAACGAACACCTAGCGTGCACGCGTTTCGTCGGACTATTTCTCTCGTGTGCCGTCCGTCGATCCGCAATCACAGCCAATTGAAAATAACATAACCCGTACCCAACGTTCACTTCCTTAAATGTAAATACACAATGTATGTGTACCCGATAATTACTCCACGTCGCGGCGATTTCGTTGTTTTCGACGATTCGTATGAAACTGTACTCGATAAGACATCGCGAACGCGCGGGAAAACGTATCGAATGCGTATTCAGTACGACCAGTTACGACGAACACTACGCGTATCGTTCCCGATAGTTTTCGGAAATATGGTTTCGACGGGGACAAAAACGAAAAAAAAATGAAAAAAATAAATAAAATAAATGTAGAAAAAGAAAAGGGACGATCGCCGCACAGCCTCGTAATAATTCGCTTAGATCACGGGGTTTTTTTTTTTTTTTTTTTGATTCCATATGGATACGAACACGCACAATGGTGGTGTGTGGAAACGATCGCGACGCGTTTATATGGCGTTGATGATATGCGTTCGTGATAATACTCATGTTTCATCCGCCACCAACTGCAGCAGCCGCGCAGAGACACAATCGTGTTGCGAAATCGGATTTCTCGTATTCAACAATAGCTCACACTACAGTCTACATTATCTTCTTCAAGGTTTCGTTGTGTTTTGTATGAGTACGACATTTTATCGCGTTTATGCCGCGCTTAGAAAATAATAATTTATCAACCGCGCGCGAGTACATCTTATAGTACGCGTGCGCACACTGTGTGTGCACTCTGTATAAAACGCATACATCGTAATTTTACCGGAACAAAGATAATCTCATTTTGGTGTACTAGTGTATAAAATGGATTGGATTCGCGTCGTTTCTTTTCTTCTATCACGTGCATGTATAATTTTCGTAATGATTTATCTATATACGTATATACATAGCGAAAAGATGTGCTTGAATACATTAGCAGCACGCCGTACTGCACGGTATACATAACATACAATATATTCAAATAGTTATCCGCATTATTTTTTTGTTCATTTATTTATTTATTTTTTTTTTTTTCATGGTTTTATTGTCATATAAGTCTATTCGAAACTATCCCGATGTAGTTTCATGTATGTATATATTATACGTATGTGCGCGCGCGTGTATACAAATTACGATGCCAAAAAGAACACGAAGAATTATTATATATATATTGTTTCGTGTATAAAACCAGAAGTGCTACATTCTGTCGACTTGTTGTTTCAGGATTGGCGTGAACGGCTTTGACAATCCGATGCGAGACCCAAAGACCGAAGAGGTGAAAAAACAAGTGGGCCTTGTGAGTAGAAATAAAAAATTTAATCAGTATTACATTACATACCACACATTAAATTTTGTATACATTAATAAATTGATGTGTACACGAATGATCTGTACTCAATTATATGCGGGGAGGGGGGATCGATAAGATTCCGGTTGCAGCATCATATGCGTACAAATATTATATATTTTATAGTTTGCGTCGGACTAACTACGCAATGATGAGATGTAACACGAGTACGCGCATTTTAAACGTATAAAAGTTTAAAGATAAAAATATATCTGGGGTATGGATCTGTTCCTACTTATGTCTTCGTGTATCTAATTATCTTTCGTGTTATATCAAAATTATTTATTGTGTACATTTCATAGATTGCCTTTTCTATGTATATACAAAAAAAAACAAAAATAATAATAATAAAAAAGCCGTAATACATATGTTGTTAACTTTTGTTACGTCGTGTCTTCGCAGGGTGTCAAAGTGAAGATGGACGATCAAGGGAACATTCTCGTGAAAAGGCTGTCCGGGAAGAACGTCTACGTAAAAAGCATAGCGAACGCCGGAGAAGAGACTAGCATCGGGGCGGACGTGCTGAAATTACCCAACTACTGTCTGGAGAACGATAAACCGGTTAAGGTAAACACGCAAACATTTAAAATGTGATATAACTATAAAACGCGGACGCGTGACCACGGTACGTATGCGATCCTTGCAGCGTGTTCGGATGGGCAGGGTGAGCGTAAGTGTGCTAATCATATCCCCGATCATCCCCGAAATATTTTCTGAACGAACCGATCACGTTTATGGACGTTACCTAGCGGGTTATAATGCACGTGAAGTTATGATGCGTCCGATTGTGGTACGGTATTTGACAAAAGGGACCCGTCGAGTCTGCAAGCGATGACCATCGTGACAACTGCAATGACGTAATGGTAGTGTTGTGCTGTCGTCAAAAAGTTATGATTATGATTATAATCGTTTGAAGGAGTTTAGAGACAATGAGATGTTGGAGAGATGATCTAAATAAATTGTTTATTGTGTGCGTTCGACGGGAAAAAAAAAAGTTTCCCAGGACAGCTACTACACGTACAAATATATACTCTAGACGCGATGTTGTACTATGCATTTTATACATCAGTTTATGATTAACATTGTTATATTTATGGTAGGGATACATTGTGCAACCGATTCACAAAAACAAAATAAAAAATTAAAACAATAAAAACTCTATTGCACATGTCAATATACGGTCGAGGGGTACTGTTTCTACTACTACTACAAGACGCTTTACCATTTACCGCGTTATATTATTGTTATTATTCATGATCGGTTGAAGTAGACATTCGCGCAGTTGCTGCTGTGGTAACACAAAGTCGGTCATGTAGTGAGGTGGACGTACGCCGGGGGAGGGGTGAGAGGCTGCGTTTGTATACATTAAGAGAATCGACCGCTGATGATCGGTCGACCGACTGTATCTTTGCTAGCAGCTACAGTTAATTCCGCTAACTGGTTATCCCTGGCCAACCGCAGGAAAAAACGAAACAAGGTGCGTGCCACTCCTCCTCTTCGTAGCCTCTGTACCCCTTCTGGCTCGGATAGATAATGCTTTGACTTTTATGTCTCCATCGTCATCGTATACATATGCATAATAATAATAATAATAATAATAATATACAAGCACATTCATCGTTTTCTATAAAAGCAAAGCCATGCTCTTTCCCTTCTGCGTTTGAGCGCACCCGCGAATCGTTTAATTTAAAAAAAAAAACCTCTTTCTTTGAACATTTTACTATTTCACTTCGAGAGAATTTTAATGTGCTCATTTCTTTGAAACGATGTACATTGTACGCAATATGTAAGCGCACTGTCCTACTATATATACTGAAAGAACACAACGATACAGTTGTTTTTGCAACGCATAGATATTGGAATGTATTTCAAAATTCAAAAATCACCTAATATAAATTTCACATGTCGAGCACCAAAACCCTATAGTTGTTTCAATCAATATGTTTTAACAATCTCTCGTATCTGTACGTAAAAACAAAAATCTTCACAGAGATCTAAAACTGTCAACCCATAACGATCTGACCATTTTTCATTCGCATATATACTTCCATTACAATCCGCTAATTAAAAAACCATGTTTTGTCATAAACATACCCAGAAGACTAAAAAGTTTATTGCCTAGGGATTTGTTTGATGCATGTATAAAAAAAAGACATCTCATTGGTAATAGTTATTTAAAAATTAATAATTATTCTTGTTACGTGGCACCACTGATAGTCTTCTTATTAATTCGCTCGGAAATAATGTTTTTAGTCAAATTTAACCATCATATTTATTACACCATGTTATATGAAATGTAAATATAGGTATTTCTTATAGAAAACAATTAAAAATCAATAGCACTTTAATGTTTAGCACGTTCAAAACTCATCATAATTGCGTGTTGTTACCATTAGAAACGTTACAAGTTGCCCATGCGGAATCTAGTTGTTTCCGTCGTATTACGTTCTAGACTCTGGTATCCGACTTGCCCGTCCCAGGTGGTTTCGAGTCGACATGAAATTGTAATATTTGAATTCGTAACATCGATAAATAGTGATGAATTCCAATCAATATACCGTTGCCGATTGCGTATCGTTTACGAATCACGACGATCGCTGTAGTCGATTCTTTCCTCCATATCGCGTTCGGTCGAGGCCCTGTTCGCCCTGTTCGCTGAAACGCATTCGGATGTGAGCTTCGAACAAATTCGGTTTCATCAAACGGAAACCGTACCTGCAACAGTTGTTCCGATAACAATATACAATAGAACATTGTGTACATAGGTCTCTTACAAGGCCTTTTATTAACATATATACAATCATACATACAGCTCTTGTATAATGTATAATATATTCAATATAACTTTTAACAAATATCTAATCCTTGTATCAATGACAAATGTGTCCAACGTTCAATGTAGAAATTATCGTTGTATGAATGTTATGCAAATCGAACAACCTGATTGGATGTTTTAACCGAGTACGTTTTTAATAACAATGTAACATGAGCTTTCGCGTATTTTTTAGTTTTAATTCACATTCATTTTTCCTATGCTGTTCATGTACTCGGTGACCGGGCATAGTTTTTTTCATTTTATTTGTTTTGTTTTTCCTATACGCTTATAATAGGTGTACGCGTACGTATATATATATGTATACAGTCACACGCCATCAGACTTGTAAAAAAAAAAAACTAACCATCTTTCCGCGTTATTGGTTCTACGCGCGCAACGCAAACAATATAATGTAATGCATTATTATTCATTGAAAAACAACGATTACGCGTGTATCCTCGAGAGTCTATTAACGTACTTACGAAGAGCGAAAAAAAAAAAAATCTATAAAGTCAGGTGGTCATCATCATCATTGTCAGGACAGTTTTTTTTTTTTACCGAGTGTGTGAATTATATGGCTTACGAACCGAACAAAACGTAATTAGAGAGTTATGGTTTGACAGACCGATACAATTTTTTGTTTATTTTTTTTTCTCTGCCGTTTTCGTTTCCAATCGAGATAAGCTTTTTCGCGAAGGTCAGAAAAGACACGGACCGGGTAGGGAAGAAACTGCAGAACAATGCCCATTCGATTTCTCTCTCTCTCCTCCTATTATTATCATTTCGTTGTTCTTCCCCCCTCCCCCCGGAGACGTACAACCCGTCCCGAGTTCATTGAATGGTAATTCCCGATGCCCCGGTAATTAGTTCGACCACCTCTAGCTTGCTCGCGACAATTGTCTTCGCCCGTAAACGCATTCCGATCGCTCGAGCGCGAACATACGCGCGCGGAGGCGTCCATTGAAACGCTGTACCGTCGCACAACACCCGTACGTTACACGGTGCGTGCGAATGTCCCCGCGGGGTAGGATCGCGTCGTCGGTGGCGGCGCCAGGTAACCAGTAACGTGTAAACCGTACGCGTGCGGATCGACGGTATCGTGCCGCGATGCGTTTGTAAAACGGCCGTAACACGACGTGTCGAATGCAGCGATCATAACGCTTAAAGGCTGCTTAAAGTGATGGTGTGTTCCGGTAGGGGGGGGGGCGGTCCCGTTAAATTTGACGTAATGCACACGGTACTTATCGATGGGCTGACCCGTACGGGAGACTTCGAACAGTCAACGAGCCGCAGTGGTCCGCGTGTACTCGTTATCGGTGTATTAGACTGTATCACTAACAGTCGGAGTCATTTCATCTTGATGTGTACTTGCCCCCGGCTTCGGTGTCTATAGACATACATGACCATCATCCGTGGTCATCTTAAGTCCTCCGTCCACACTTCAGGTACCTGTCCAACCCGAACACCCCGTGTCTTGGTTGCTCGTTCACACGTGATGTTCCCGACCCGCTGGTTTGAGTTGCATACGCTTGTGCAGGGGTTTCGATATTGATCGACTTTTTGTCCGTTTTTCAGTTATTCGACATGAAAAAATTCCAACAGAACGTGTCCAGAGAACTGCGCAGGGCGTACCCGGACCGCAGGCGTTTGGAATGTCAGTGTTTAAGTGCCATCAGCTTCGTCAAGAACGAACCGGACATGTTGGACAGCCCCATATGGGTGTTGATCATCAACGTCGTGGCCATGGATATGCTCAAGTCAAAGTTGCCACCAAGTAAGAGCGGATTTCTCGGTACAGTTTTCCCTCCTTCCTCCTCTCCCATCTCTTTGATTTTCCGTTTCCATCCAGAGCCACGTGACTCTCTGACCTTGATCGCCCTTACGTGGCCACTAATCGCGATTTTCCGCGTGATCGAGCGTTTGGGTGCAGCGCATTTATCGATAGAGTTGCGTACACTCGTGCGTAAACGATAAATCGAATAGCGGACCGAAAGGCCGCGGCGACGGACAATTGTAATTGTGTAATATGTGTGCGAGTGTGTGTGCGCGTGCGCGAGCCGTGAGAGAGACGTGTGGGCCCGCAGACAGTTGCGAACAATGCGCGATGGGGTCCTGATTCCTCACGTGATTGGTCACAGGACCGCGATTTGATTAGTACGTAGCCCCGAAGGCCCGAGTTCTCATCGAGCTGGCCGAACGATTATTATTCTTCAGCGGTCCTATATATTTATATGTATGTATGTATTCGCGGCACTGTACTTGCGCGTAATACGCATGCACAATAAGCGCGTACGCCGTAACACAATACGTACGATTCGGGTCACTGAACTTCAACGCGGTTTCGTACGACGCGTTGGGCGCACACTTATATTATTCTCGTTATCAGTCCAACGCGTACGTCATGACCGCTAACCGCGAGAAATGCCCGAATCCCGTGCACGCGGTTGTCGACGTTGTGTTTTCCAGACCCGTCCGTGTCGTCGGAACGATCGGCGTCCGTACAGCGTTCGCTCGGGACGTAAATTGTTATTCGTTCCCCGTAAAGGGCGCCGGGCCCAGGGCCGTCCCTAGGGCAGGGCGAGCGAGGCCCTCGCCCCGGGCCCCGCGCTCTCGCCACAGTTGGACAGGATTTGTTATATTAAGTTTAACTATACGACATGTTGCGTCATGAATTTGTTTACTTATTCATATTGTTGTAAGTGCAGGGTACTAAATTTGTGAAGTCTGTTTGCGCACATTTGAGTTTCAAAATGCAACTGATGCGTGATAATGACATTTTCGATGTTTAAGGCCCCGCAATTTCACTCTGCCCCAAGCCCCGCAAATCATCAGGACGGCCCTGGCCGGGCCTAACGCTTTCGTGCGGGAGCACAAGTTTTCGGTGGTTTGTACGCTGTGTACGCACGAAGGCAAAACTCGGACATCGATGTACACGTAGAATTACAAATCGAAACACAATTCCTCTCACAATTCCTCTCGTTTGTTTTCGAAGCTATTTTACGGTTTCGCTATCGTACAGCGTTTGAAATCGATGAAACGTCTAATCCGTAGTTCATGAGTATACCACGATACGGAAGGTGTACACAAAGCAATGTGACCACGGTACACTTGTGTGGTAAAATAATAATTTTTATGTTCGAGCCGTACGGAATCGAGTAATTTTATCGGTAGAGGACGATGATTACGAGATTTTTCCGATTTTTTTTTTTCGCACTTCCTCCACCGCGCTCGGCAACTGCGATAATAATAATGATAATGATACGACCACGTGTCCATTATAATAAATATTAACAATCGCATTTGTTATTGGACCGCCCGCCCTCGTATGAGATAATGTTTGTTTTGACCGCTACGACGGCGTGGGTTCTTACTGTCGTCCGACATCGTCGCGTGTAATCGCGGAAATTTCGACCCACGTCTCATGAATTGCAATATGCTACTCGGAAATGCTAAGACGAATAATGTATTCTATAGTGTCCTTTCTGTGATCAAACGAAAAACTCGTGATCGCAGCCGATCATTCCGTATAATAATCATCCATGTTGAATGCCGTTCGGAAACGTATTTCGTTTTTTTTTTTTTTTTATTTGATTTTTTTATCTTCGGCGAATCGAACAACGTCATTAATACGGTGATGATATGAAAATACGATAAAACACAACATTGTCTCCGTGGACGACGCAGTGACCGAAAACGTATTTTTTTCTTTCTTTCTATTCGTATTGTTACAATAAAATATACGTGTGGACTAGATCTCGAGGACGTTGAAAGCGTAAGATATAAAAAAAATATATATAAAAAAAATATACTTGTAAAACTCGTAATGTACGCGGGACCGCGTTTTGGATCGTTAAGGTTTTCGATGGTAATAAAAACGGTTTGCGCACGTTAAAATAGTTATAATAATGAACCGTATTGGTAAACAATATAAATCACCGTCCGATGCGTACCGTGAATATTCTGCAACGTCCGATTCAATAATTTTCTCGTTAACGAATAGTTTTACTCCTGCATCGGATCGCGTCGATCGTCGCGCGCGCAAATCCTTTATCGCGCGGACGTGTGCTTCGTATATTGTTTACTATCCGACCGATTTAATGTGCAATAACGGTAACATGTGTACATGACGTGATTGCAGTAGGCATGTTGTGTTCGTTCGGTTATAAGTCGTTCAACGCCGTCGAATACGCATGTTCTGTGTACGAGATTGTACGTATACAAGCGTCATCGTCCGTACACAAAGACGAAAACCGTTTTGGATCATAGAGATACACGGTAAAACGAAAACGGGAGGGAAAAAAATGACTCCTCGTCGACATTGTTATGTCCTCGTCTCCGCCGTGGGTGGTCGCGAGAGCCGTTCGTGCCCGTTACGCTGCACTAGTCGTCGTCGTGTCCGTCGCCGCGATATCTGGTCACAGTTTTTACCGCGGCCGCGATGAGAGGGTCGAGAATACTACGTGCGGTGACCTTTTAATTGGCCGAGAGCAGCTCGCCCGCGATCAATCCATTTCCCAGGTCCCGTCGCCGACGACCATAGCAGCTGACCGTGTGTAGTTTTTAATATACTCAACCGTTATCCAGTGATGAGTATCACGGTCATGACTTTTTTTCCTTGGCCACGAGAGAGAGAGAAACGATGCGCAAAGATGTAATATATTCTGCATCGTGGCGGACGGCGAGGTACTTAAATCGGGCCGGGGAGTTGATGACTTGAGGAATGCGGACTCGGGGTTGAAACACTCTTAAAAAGGGACGTCCTCTGCTCCGGTCCGGTGAGTGGAACGAAAATGTATGTACATATATTTTTAACTCGGTATCGATTTCCATCGGTTTATGGTTCAAAACGGTCGCGTCAAACCGGACACTAAGCAGCTATACAGCTCCGTCACCGCCTCCGCTGGCTGCAGCGCGCGCGCACACGTGTGTGACCGGTGGCGATGACATACACCGCAGCTCCGATCGGTGACAACGCGATAGTTTTTTATACGCTATTATATTGTTTCGATTTTTTTCTTTTCGTTATAACCTCTTTTTCTATTATTTTCCCTCTCTCTTTCTGTATCTCCATCTTATATTTACGTATTTATTTATTTTACGTTCGCCTCTCTTTAATCTCCGTCGTCGTGCGCGTTTGTTGTGTACGCAGTGAAACGCACCACGGTGGACATCAAGAACCGGCCCAGGATCCCGATCCCGGACGAGGACCCGTACAGCATAGCGGGCGCCAACATGGTGGCCGCGACCAGGGAACAGCTGATGATGCAGACCGCGGCGCGCCGAGGTGACAAACCGCCGAAACTGCCGCCCAGGGACCCTTCCAATCCGTACCCGCACGACATACCCAAGGTACGTGGATTTCGATTAATAAAGAATACTCAACTGGCAAGTCGCGTGTAGTTCAGTTCGTGTTTAATCGATTTACGAACATATTGCATTCCATCGCGCTTATACCGAAACACCTGTTTATTTGAAAACAGAGGTCATGTTCGTACGAAGATTCTCAAAAACAGCACGGGAACAATAGTTATGTAATGTCGAGAGAAAACTTGGAAGGGTTCAGGAATGGGTAAAATTATACGATAAGGAACTGAAGTCCCTCCGTAATGTTCTACGTGCTTGTACTTATTTCAGTCCCACGGTTTCGGTTTAAGCGTACTCAAAACGTTTGAAAATTTTGAACAGTTCTGATCCGCTCGTATTATTGTATTACTTATATAATTGAAGTGTTTTCACACGTGATTTTCGCATTTTCGGTTCGAGTCTCTTTCTTACTTTTTGGTCGTGTATAATAAGCATTTCTATATATTTTTGTTATACGACCGTACCGTTATTGGTTCTGCGACTAGTATAATAATACCATCTACTCGGAACTACGTCGTTGACATTACATTATATTAAAGATTGTTAAGGAGAACGCTTATTGGACGTTTTTTCTAACTTTTTTTTTTCCATGATCGCAGCCCGACTACGATGACATCGAAGAAGAAGAAAACAGATTGGCCGGTACCATGAAACAGTTTACCTCGTCCAGGGGAAAGGACAAAGTCAAGGACAACAATAAGAAATATGGTAAATATAATTTCTACTTTGCCATTAAATGGGAAAGATCTGTATTCGTAAGTCATAATAACATCGGCGGTACCCGTACATAACATACTCCGGTCGGATTCCATAGCCGACAGATACGATCGCGCAACGGCACTAATGGGTACTCGGGCAATTGCACAAGTACGCATAATCCATACGGCGAAGGCGCGACGTCGGCGCAATTATTATTACGTCAATACGTATAAATGTGTGTGCGCATGTATAGGTAGACTACTTGCATTACAATATTGCTCATTTGCGTGCACGGGGTTCAGTTGGAATAGTAGCGGCAGCAGCAGCAGCACCATTCAAAGTTTCGCAATCCAGTGATGTTGACTGCATATTATTACAATATACCTATCACTGCGGTTCATAAAATACGAGTATCGTATGAACAGACAGCTAATAATAATAACATAATTACGATAATCGCACATCGTATAATTTTATCGTCAAATGTGTATCGTCGACCACGTTGATCTGACAGGGAGATCCGTTCGCCGTGAAAATAATATTAGAAAACGAATTTCTTCGGTTTTACGATGGTCATAATAATAACAGCAGTAATAATAACGATAATAATATAATACATGACCCTCGGCCAACCTGCAGCGCGTATTTGTAGTACACGTTGTGCTCGTAAACACGCTCGTACACACGTTCTGTTCTACATTATAACATAATATTGATATTCATTATATTCCTCGTACCGTAAATCATCGAATACAAACGGCCGTGTTGGGTGTCTAAACAATAAATGTGGTCGTGGAAATACCGCCTACCGCTTCCCTGCAATGTCGCGATTATATTTCGGAGGAAGAATCGTATTTTGTACACAGCACTCATCGTCCCGGACTGTTCCGTACCCGTTTTGGCGGTGCAGGTATTGACAGTAATATTGATCGTTTTCGTTCACCTGCTTTACCGGCCTCGCGTAGTTTTCATTTTCATTCCATCGCATTAAGGCTCACTATGGGTACTAACCGGTAGACGTACCCGGTGTAATCCCGTTTCGCCGTGGTTATACACACGGTAATATTATCCGTTGAACTCTTCCAAAGAAAAAAATCTGCAAAACGTTACCAAGGTGGTCTGAAATCGAATTAAATTGACGCGATTTGATAATTTTTAATTTGTTACGTAGTGGACGAATATCAGCTACAAAATGTTTGAAACGTCCAACTCCAATTTCGAGTGAATTTGAAAATTTACCCCTTCACGGCAAAAGCGTTCATTGTGGAAGGTGGTGTAAGTGTTAGGTGCCTTGGCTTTTCCGTGTAAAATATTTCAATAATCAACTTATGTGCATAACACATTTATTTCGTCAGCTAATCTTGTGTCCCGTGAACAAAACTTTACCGCGAGAAAACGAACTGCGACGATCATAGATAATAATTATAAATCCATCGATGACGATCGCCGAGAGCCATGGAGGCGTCGACCGCACGTGTCCCCTTCTATGTGAACTTTTGATGATGGACGCCGTTGCTTCACGGGGCTGATGACGAGATGCGGGTAGGTGTGGTGGGGTCGGACACGTCGCGTGTACGCGGTCGTGGCAGCCCTTGCAGACGTGCTTTTATTGTAACCGCGCGGTCACAAAAACATCCGTACCACAGCTACAGTTATGATGGTGATATTACAGCGGCACGCGAATTCCGATATTATGGAAGTACCGCGCTATGTTGTAACACAATAACATGAAACAACACGTGCGATTCCCGTCCGAATCACCCCGGTCGGCATGCGTTGCCGCGCGGATGTTAATGAGTGGCGGGGGGAAAAAAAAAAACATTGAAATTAAATAAAACTACAGCAAGTGAAAGGCTGAAACTGGCAAAACCGGCTGCTAAATGTACTTTCACTATATACATGTACACGTGTAATATCTAAACGGCATCGTCTGCACGTACGTGTACCCACTGCGGCGGCAGCATAGGTAGACATTAAATATTTTTAACGAGCACCCATTGCCGGCGCACAATTACGGAGTATTAAAATCTTCGTAGCCGGAGTTATTGCGAATGGTGATCGCTATGCATTATTTTCTCGCTCGAATCGAATTATACACGCTACTGCTGTGTATGTGAGGGGCACGGGAGAACCGTCGATGTACATGTGGTTTCGTCTGAGGCAGTGGTGGTTTTCGACGCGAGTGATTATTTGGAATACACCGAAATGGATAAAACGTAATTCGTTTAACTATTTATACGTATGGTTTTATGTTGGTTTTTTTTTTTTTGTAAACTTTTAAATGGGCCGCCTTCTAGTGAAAGACAAAAAAAAAAAAAAGTAGTTCGTATTACGTCGAAAACCATTACAGGTCTATGGTTGCATGATTGTTTTCACGCTCTCAGCGGGCTATTGTTATAGTTGCAATCGTATACGAATAATAGTGATTTCACGTTCGTTCCGTGTTCGTTTCCAGACGACCCGTACTATTGCGGACTGAGAGCTAGAGTGCCGAATTTCGTCAAGACCTCGAACGGCAAGACCAAGGAGGCAGGCAAAGACGTGCAAAACGGCCCGAAAATGAGCACCGCCGTGCCGCCGTCCCGGTACCAGCTGCAGAACTCGATGGCCCTGTCCAACGGGCACCTGGCCGCCACCAACATGCACTATCATCATCACACGCAGCCCGCCATGTGGCACACGCGCAGCTTCGACAGCGGAATGGGTGAGCACGGTCCTTGTGTTTGTCCTCCTTAAACATGTTTTTCGCGCCAAACGTATTAACTGTGGCTACACGACCGTTCGACACCGTCCGTGTTCCGTCCATCAGGACGATTGATGTGTTTCGGAACGATAAGGATTCCGAAGATGGAATCGATATCGGTATGGGGTCCGAGACCGTTCAGGATGATTTCTCGCATCCATATACTCAACTCTCGTCAACTGCAATAAAATAATTGGCTCGATCGATCTCGCGTAACATTCGTATCGATTCCATTTTCAGAACCCAATAAACATCGTTCATCCCTATGGACGGTACACGGGCAGACGAAGGGAACGACAACACGTAGCACCTCAGTACCAACAGGGACTGTCGGCGCGCGTTTAGGGTTTAATTTTATTTTACCGTACAAAGTCCCTTCCGTGTTTTCGTGACTCGCGCGCGTATCGCACGTAAACGGTGAATCGATTGTATAAGAACCGTAGTTGGACCCGAGGTTAAGTTGTATTGCGCGCAAAATACCTGCACGTATGTGTTGCGCAATATTATTTCGTCCTTCTGAACCAGTTTTGTTTTTTTTTTTTTTTCAATAAACCCGTTTCGCGATGAGCTGCAGACGACGCGGCGTAAACGACACGATCATCGTTGGGATGCGAACCTCTCGTAAAAACACACGTCAGACGACTTTTTCTCGACTTTCCGCACGCTAACCGTGCAACCGAACTTTCCGGGTCCGCGCAGAATTGAGTTGTCTCCCAACCTGAGGGTTAGGATTGTCGCTTGGAAACAATCGTTAATCGCTTTGGAGAAATGCTTATTTTCCGCGTCGAGCAACGTACCTACACGTTAGCCATTTGTTCCCGCGGACAAACGATAAAACATTCATGAAACCGACGATTCGGCTCACTTGCATGTTCGTTGCGAGATGGCCGTCGTGAGGTGATCATGTTCTACCGGTTTCTACCGGTTGGAAAGTTCAAGGAACTACGTTTGCGACAAAAGCGCGAAGCCAACGATTACGTATTTTTCGTCGACTCGGTCTCGTTTGCGTACGGCGTTCCACGCGCGATTATCAACTCGATGTACTCTATGTGATGCGCCCTACATTATTTGTTTTACTATTGCTATTACGATTGTGTACTAAACGTCTATTTTTCCCCATTTCCCTCCCCTCCCCCTTGTCTTTTGCAGACGCCGAAGTGTTCGACTCGCCGTACAACCACATCTACGGACGGTTGCCCATACCCACCCGAGGCTACATTCCCACGAATCACAGGACTCCGATGTACGTCGGCGAGTGGGACTAAAGCGCGCCAGGAGCATCTTATCCACATTATATATAATATCTTTATTATTATATATGCATATGTTAGATTATACGATGGGCTACATTCACAGAGGACGCCGCGAAGAGGAATGACGACGACTTCTCGATAGTTATTTAAAAATTAGAAAATATTTTAAATAAGCATAAAAAAAATTAAAAAAATTAAAAAAATTAAACAAAAATTAAATATCTTATAGGTTCTTTCGTTTTGTTCTCGACTGATGGACACGTAGTATACATACATGAATATTGCTACATTATTATACATAAATACACATTTGCGCGCGCGACAAAGCGCGGATTCAATTTCGTGAGCTTTTTATAACTATTATTTTTTTTTCTTATATATATATATATTATACATATTATATATTGTGTATGTATTTGCGATTTATCATTATTATTATTATTTTTATTTTTTATTTAGTTAGTTAAGGTTCGAAACGCCAGGAAACTCCGCGTTGCTCTCCCGCACGTTTTTGTAAAAAAAAAAAAAACCAATAATTTTTTTTTAAAAATCCGAACACCGACGCGGCGCGCGTCTTCGCACAGTTATCTGTACACTATATACGCTGCACTCGCCGCCGTGTCCGGAGTTTCGTTGCGTTTCGTACATAGATAATATATTATTACTATTATCATTATTATTATTATTATTAAAACGTAAATTGTATAATACATCTCACGACTCGTGCAACGAACAAAAAAAATAGATGAACGCAACGCGATAGTATTATAACAATAATAATTGTATTATCATCGTTATAGTTATTACTGTTCGTGCGATAAAAATGAACAGGGGGAAAAAAATAGCATTCGAACGGCAAAAGAAAGCGTTTGTAAACTATTTCGCGACTGTGTACATATTTGTTTGTGCGTGTACCATATATATTTATGAATAATAAATAAATTAAAACGATTATAATATTGTGTAAAAAATGTACGAAAAAAATAAATACGAACCGGTGTAGGGAGACGTAAAATCGATCGAATATTCTTCACGTAAAAATATAATATTTTAATCATTTGCGTAACACAATATTTAGTTTAATTTTTATATAAACCGTATATATAAATGAATATTATGATATATTATTGTATAAAAGTAATTTATATATTTTGTTGTTGTATTATTTTTCTATTATTATAACTATATTAAGCTCGCGCGATTCGTCATATTATGATTATAGACTTTTTCTCTCTTTTTTTTTTTTTACCTTAATTTTAGCGCCAATACATATACAGTATATTATTATTATTATTATTATTTGTATTAATGATATTATTATGATATATTATGATTTATGCGTTTATAATATTACTATTGTCATTATCCGGTTACGCTCTTTTGGACGCGTACCGACGTGGTACGCTGTTGCTGCGGTGTCCACCGCGCAGACAACGACAAGATGTGATCGATACGTTCATACATACATAGATATTTTATATATACATAAATATATAACCGTATTTATAACGTACGCGTACGATTATACCAGTTAATGTTAAAATTTGATAATTATTATTACGCGTTAGTGTAAGTGTATTTTATAATCGTAGAATAAATTTATTCATTACAATATTATGTGCGTGCGTGTGATCCGATTTTCACTACACATTTATATACATATGATTATTATGATTATGTATTATTTTTTATTTTTTTTTGCATACATTGTGAATGTACGTTGTGACATTCGCGTACGTCATGCACGTGAATATTGTTTTAATAATAATAATAATAACATACGATACAAAAATAAAAAATAAAAAAATTATAAAATACGTGCTCGTTTATTCGTACCGTTCCGTATCCTTTGATCCTCGACGGTCCTTGACGGTCGGCCGTCGATCCGTTCAGTACAACGATACGATAACCTGTTCACTACACGTGTATTGTACGATATGTGTTCCGTGCGAGAGTTTGAGAACTCGGTAAGGACGGTCCACGTGCATTTCGTGTGCGGTGTGTTCAGAGCACGGCAGGACGGTGGAAAATACCGAACACCGAACAGTAAATCACGTAACGATCATGGTACGCGATGAGATTGGTTCAGACGACCGATGAACTGCGTACTTCGCGTTTGCCAATCCTACGCTCGCGTCCTGCGGATTTTTCGCGCCGGTTATATCCTTATGCCCGAGGAGTTTTAACATTCGAAAACTTTTGACGCAATAATAATCGGTAACAGAACGGAAGAGCAACGAAATGCGATCATATCGACGAACCCCGCGGGGTTGTCGTCTGGTTTTCGTCGTTCGTAAACCGGTGAGGTAATAGCTTTGAAAACGCGAATCGGACTGGCTGCGATTCGGACTTGGGATTTTCGAAAGCGATAAAAAACGTAGAAGTTGTGTTCGCGGAAACATTTGAATGAAATATTATTACTTAAATTCTAATCGGGCCGGGTGCAATCGCATAAACTAGATAATATGATTGAAACCGACAGAAGTAAGTATTTATTCAGCGATAAGACTCTTAAACGGTGTGTTCGTCAAAATTAATCCTTCTGAGATGAATAGGATTCGGTTTATCTAAGAAACATCCGACATGGAGCGTTATGAGTTCTGAAAATAAGAAAACGGTGCACCGGTGTGCCTCGTCGCAAACGTTTGTATTGCATTCATTACGACCGTATGACAGCGATTTTCTCGAACATACAGAAAAGTGCGGAACACGTACACAAATCTTACGTTAACCGATTTCGTAGCACTTGCCTTTTTTTTTTTTTTTTCTGTTTATTATTAATTTTTCTGCGTCCGGCACGTGCGATACGACGGAACCGGTGTCACGTCCGTTCCGATCGCCCTGTGAACGCCTTTCAGCACGTGAGATCGTATTGACGTACGATACGCGTCGGTGGAAAAAAAAAAAAAACAAAAACGTAATAGAAATACAAGAAAAAACCTCGAGCGAAAGAGAGAGAGAGAGACCGGGGCTCGGAACCGAGCACAATCGCGCGTGCACTGCGCGTTCTCGGAACAGCGTGTAAAGCCTGCTCCCCCCCCCCCCGCCGATCACCGCGTCGGCCGTCGGTACGCAGCGTGCGCATAGTCTACACGAATCCGGTTTCCAAAACGAGAGAACGAGCTAGAGAACCGAAGGATACGCCCCGGGGCTTGTCCGGACGTTATTATTATACTTACGTACGGGTACGAGATACGGTGCGAAACGGACGAACAGCGGTTGGAGTACGCGTGTCGATTCGTGGTCGGACCGAGCCGAGCGAAAAAGGAAAACGAGAATAAGCCGATACGCGCTTCCCGTTTATGTTTCTTGAAAAACCCGGACTTTTTGTCCGTACCGCGCGTTATGCAAAGGCGCCGCCGGTTGGTCACCGTTCGTTTTTTTCCCTCACCGAATCCGACCGTTTCGCTGCCACTCGTTTTCCTAAACGTCACTTACGAATAAAAAATATCATAAAACCACACGTGCGCCCGACGAAGACGTCACAGCTAGTCCGAAAACAAGCGAAAAGTAAAAATAATACGCGCTACTCGTAGCATTCGATTCAAACAGTCGTTAATTGTCAACGTGTACCGTTGTACGTGATTCGAACCGCTTCGTGTCATACCTGCGCGCATCGCGTCTTTGACTTGACAAATGCATTGCATGCAGGCGATTTATCTGCGTTCAGCGCGACAAATATTGTGCCTGTTATAGCCCTAGTACTAAAACCGACCTACTGTCGAACTTAAAACGAGCAACGCTATCGGTGTCTTTCCGCGGAGCCAAACGGTTTCCAAATTCGAAAGCGCGATCGTAGCTCACTTGAAAATCGCGACATCGCGAGAAACCCACGGGGATACAGAGAAAGATGTTCTTCCGTTGTACAATTGGACTACAAGTCCGTGCACTTGAGTGTTGAATCTAACGACACGCGATCGGTTCTACCGTTCAGCGTTACGGCTGCGCTTCGGCCAAAAACAAAACGCGTACTACAGGTACCGCGACGATTATGATCGGTCGTTTCCCGCGAAGAGACCAACGGAAAACCAGTAATTTAGTACCCGTTTCTGAATAAAGATTTTTGAATCGATCGGAAACGAATTACGTGCGCTTTTCGTCGACAACACTTTTCGATTGCTGCGGGAATAAGCCGCCTGCACCGGTGTCCTTACGTTTTTCGATCACGTAAACCGCATGTACTACTAAGACCGCGCACCGATTCCACTTCAGCCGTCACGCACAAGACGCGTATTATCAACAACGGTCGGAGGCCTCGATTTCGGCGTCCAGCAGTCGGAATGATATTGTAGAAACGTATCCATTTTAAGCACCGCAACGACAGGTGCTAATGTACAAGTAGTCCATACGTACACTCGCGTTGAACAACTACGTAAACCTGCCAGAACGACATCTCAGTTCGTTAGCTACACTTTTCTGTCGATTTCGCCAAAAAGTTTCTAAAGAATAACAAGGACATCCGGGTATCTGGATATCCGGATCGGGCGATTTGTGTTTACCATACGGTCGTTCGAAACAACATCGGTGCCGTAGAAACCCAGCAACTACAACCAATGGTAAATACGAGTAGTGAAAAAAGCTTTTGCGATCGGTGCTCCAAAAAAAATGGAACGAATTGAAAATGTGTTTGTTAAAATTCGAGTGATGCTAATAAGAGTTTTGCGAATTAAAAACATCGTGTTCCTATACGCCCTTAATCAGCGTTTCCCAACCTTTTTGCAATGGCGACTCATAAATTTAATCATTATTAGGTACGCGACCCGTCGCTAAAAAAAAAAAAAAGTATGCTGTAAATAAATAATATTTTTATTAAAATCCATTTTATCATTGAGTTTTTGATAAAATACAATGTACTGAATAATAATAACTTAATAAATAAATAAAATGAATTATAAAAAAAAATTCAAAAAATTAGTATAATAGAAAATTGCTGAATTTATTGATGAATTTAGTGTGAATTTTGATTCTGTATGCTGTTTTTACTGATAAGATAATAAATTCCATAATCGTAATAACTTTACGTCATTTATTCTACAATACTAGTTAGACTTCACATTATTAATATAGGGTATGAAATAAAATATAACATAAGCATTTATCAATTTACGGCTAAAATAACTGTAATCGTAACCACGAGTCGCAACCCAATAACGGGTCGTGACCCATGGTTTGGAAAACGCTGCCCTAAACAAACGTTGAAATAATAAGGCATTCTTTATGTGTTGGAAAATTAAAAACGCATTTCCATAAAGAGAACAATATTTTTATTTTAAGTATGTAGTACATACTAAAAATAAAACATAGAAATATAAACAGATACATACTATAAACATATATATATATATATATATATATATATATATATATATATATATATATATATATATTATATGCGTGGATTTAAAAAAGTTGGGAACCGCTGGCGCAAAAATGGAATGTAAGCAATGATCCGGCGACGAAGCGCAATGTGCACCGCCGTCGCGATCTATTGGAACTTTAACGTAATGCCGTGTTGTCGGATATACCTCGCCCGTATCCTTACAATACGTGCATACTAATACGCGCGTCGGACATTATCGTTGTTGTCATTATTATAACTATCGTTATTAAAACGTTCGACGACCAGACAAAATGGTCGAGGGACCTTGAGCCGACTCGGGACGATCCAGAATTACATATATATATATAGAGATATATTAATTTATTTTTTTTAAATTACCAATATCGATCCCGATTGGTTTTTTATTTTTTACGCGCATTGTGACGGCAGCCACGTCGGAACGGTGTTCGGAAGAGGAGTAGCAGGAGCTGTAGGAGGAGGAGAAGTGGAAAAGAAGCGAAAGAGCGGAGACGAAAGAAAAAAAACACACGGCGGCGAAATGATTATATTATGTTCGATTTTCGCACGTACGGCGCATAAAATCCGATTACGGTAATTACCTGTCGGGCTATTAATCGCATAAAAGTATACGATACACGTAACGTTAACAATAAGTCGATGCTGTGCGCACCGCCGACTGGTTTCGAAAAATAAACACTGCGATCGGATTGAACGCCCAGCGTCTTTTGTCGCGTCCGACCGCAGTGGAAGGACCGAGGGAGGGAGGGGGGATCCGATACAAGGTTAGGTCCTCCGTGATGAATTTTCGAAATCTGTTTTTTAACCACTCGTTCCGTTTGATCTCCGCGCCTTCCGCCTACCTACGGTGTGATCGTCCGTAGTGTGACCCTATCGCCGCCGATGACCGGCCAGTATTGCAGGCAAGGCTGCGCGTAAAAGTCAACGTATTTCTTACAACTCGTTAAGTCGACCTGGAGACGGGTTCGAATTCAAAAGTCACCTGTTCTATTTTTATTTTCAATACCTGGAATTTGAATTAAGAGAATAGTTAACTCTACGTCGTGACGCTATGAAATTGGATGACTGATGATTAGTGGTGACTGCATATCATTGATGAACACGTCATTCGTCAAGTTGGAAGGATTTTTCGTGGAGACGAATATGCGATAAGTTCAAGAAATAGATATATTCGCGCACGACTTTTCGCGTGTATCACTCGCCGAGTTCTTTTTCGTTACTTCGCCCACCCATTGCGTGAATTACATAACTCCTATACTAGAACTATACGCCGTGTATTTCCGTGCGTCTGGTTCGGAGAAAATCACCCGTTCTTGTATACAATATAATGTACAGGTAATATTTTGTTGCCGAACATTTGTCTGTTTTTTTTTTTCTTAATATTATTTTATTATCTCCAACACACTTATAATCGGAATAACACCAGAAATTATATAACGTGGTAACCCAATCATTTTTTTTTGATCTAACAAGTGACTATTTACCGTTTCGGTCGGATCGGCACTCATAATGATTAAAAAGGTATTAGCTGATAAAACGATTGTGTCGTGATTGGTTAAGAAACGGGTAGACATGTATAGCCCACGAATGGAAGCGCACTGGTATGCGCGCCGACAGGTACCGAGGAGTTGTGGGTATGGTTGCAAACGAAATTGGCATTTGAGACAATGGGTCTGAATCATCGGGAGTGCGAAAAAACCGTCTTACGCATATCGTTACGGCTGAGGTTAAGAATATCGATTTGTAAGCCGAGATGTTGCCAGCACAATTTGGGGACGGAAAATTCTTACGGTCTTACGCCCCTGGAAGTCGTAGGGCTAGAAACTTCCATGGCGAGCAGTCGGACTCACGCTGGACTCGAATCAACGATGCGTTTCGTCCAGTTGATTCGGACACGGCCCGTTTTCCAACTCCATAAGGTGCCCAGCAGACCAATAACAATTATTACGGGTTTGAAATCGTTTTTTTCTTTTCCCTCGTACAGGACGCGCGTACGTGCACACGTTATTGTCAGTGCCTTAGCGTTTAACGTTTCATGCGTAAGATATATCTACAGCACTGCGGTTAAATGTAATCCACGGTAAAATGGTTACGGGGGGGGGGGGGAAATAAAAATAAAAAATCTAAAACAATCGATCGCTTTTTAATCGTTTGCACGCATTTGCCGTAATGTATTTCTTGTAAAACGCATCGGTACGTCGGAAATGGAGTACCTATGTCAACATTGGTGTGTTGCATGCGTGTAGATAGACCGCTTCTGAACAATTAAACGGCTTGTTCCAATCGTCTTGTGAAAGTATAAAAACGTTTGACGACCAACGATTTAATAACATGTCGATAAACTAATTTTAGACCGAGAAATGTGTATGCCATACGTCGAAAGCGACGTGCTACATCCTTTCGGATAATCTCTACGATGTAAACATTTTCGCGCATCACTCGCAAAAACACATCCGAAACTGGCATCACGATTGGTGTGAAATTTCTAGCGAATGTACTGAAAACTATAACGTACAGTTGCGCTAAAATCGGGTTTTTCGAAAATCGCATTTTTAAAGGTCGATACACTTTTGTGCTCTGTGCCGCATGTGAACATCGACGTACTATTCTTCCGGCCGAAATTCGTTTTCATTATTATCAAGCCGCTGAGTCATTACATTTTTTCGTTACACACTTAATAATTAAAGAGTACATGATATGAACACGTATTATTTATCGCGGTTTTTTTTTTTTTTTTCACCATAGTTCTAAACATAATATGATACTTCATATAACGTAGTTTTACCGACGAACGCGGTTCAACACATCGATTTGACTAACGATGATGTTGTACATAACTTATCGGTTAACGATGATTTTATTTTTTTTTTTCGTTTTTAACCAAACGCATAGAATGGACATTATTCGACGGTCTTAACCGGTCGTCGCGTCGTCGGCTGAACGGATGCGCGACAACCACCACGAATCGATTCCCCGAAACATGCGTATTACCATTATTTATTTATTTTTTCCGTCGCGCGGTGATTGACGCGATGCGTAATTGAACATCTAATGAGATTAATCGATCATGAGTTGTGACGACGACAAAAATAATAGAAAATACAATAATATCACGCGTGTACACCGAAATACTCGAACGGCGAACGGGAACGGTATTATTATTATAATAATAGTTGTTACCATTAACTGCGTGGTGCCAATGCTCGCGGTGCGCATAACGGATGTATTATATTACGAGCCCGAGAGTCTAATAACGTTACCAAATCACACCACTTAAGAATTAAGAGTACACAAATCCTCGTGGGACTCGAGCCGCGTTCGTCACCATGATTACATTTTAATGTATTGTAATCTGATGATAACACACGTAATAATTGCCATAATATAAATATTGTATGAACAAACCGAGACGCGACGGACAAGATGTCGATTTGGGACGTGCGTACGCGGTACGTGTAATATTGTCGTGAAGAAAGTTCGAGTGAAAAACCGTCATGGCGTCGGTAAGAGTATATCATAACAATATACGGACGACGAATTCATCGCGCAGTTCGACGTTTGTTCAGACGGACGACAGTCTTACCGGATCAAATAAACCAAGAAGAAAAAACAACAACAACAACGTATTACATATGCGTCAATGACCGTGCGACGACTCGTTTCTGTACGTCCGCAGCCGTGGTACCAGTGGTACTAGACGTGTGTAAAACGATCGGATTCGTTGGAAAACGACACGCACACGTTAAAGGCCGGAGATCTCGAAACGGTTGTCGAAAAATAAGAACGTTCTCGTCGGGAGCGTATTATTTTACTTGCAAACATTCACGACGACCGGTTTCGAAAAATTGTTAATTCACGCCGTTCGCACGATTGATGGAATTCGATTTAAACGCCGTTGAATTAACGCCGCTCGGCACTGACGACAGTTTTCAGATTTTATGTGGTCTTATTCGCAGATGATTTTCGTTTTTTTTTTTTCAGGACAATAGAATAGAAAATTTTAGCATATTGTTTCTCTTTTCGTTAACCGATTCATCTACTACAATTCTATCACTAAAATTGTCAGCGGTATTTCGATTATGATCGTTGTAAGTGTATGCTACAGACAAGTTAAAGAAACACGTACTATAGATACTTATCACGCGACGTATTACGTGTACCTATAACCATATAACCAGTGGATCAGAGCAAAACCGAAACGGAACCGAGAGAGAAACAAATGCGATTATTTTTATATATAGATATATTTTTCAAATCATTTTCGTACGGCGTTTTCCACGGCGATGAAATTATACGCTTTGAGTTTTTCCCTCCACCATTACGTTTCGAACGACCGCGTCGCGTTATGCAAATACATTACCAATGTCGTCCCGTGGCTACCAATATTAATCGACAGTTTAGTGAAAATATTAACAAAAATATTTCGTGTCACAGCAATGTTTATTAGGTGCTTATATTATGTTAACAATGACGGTAAAATAAAATGTCTACCATAATAGAAAATCTAGTTCCAGAAAAGTAATGTCAAAGAATATCGTGAACTAAATAAATTGTTACGATTATTCTTTTTCTTTTTTTTTTTTTTTTTGTAATTAAATAAATTTTAATAAATCGTTAATATTACTTATAAATAAATTAGTTTAGCTTATCGGGTTCAGTGGGAAATTTTTTTAAAAATTAATGTTAAATATGTGACCCAATTTGTTCTTTGAGATTGACATGTTTGGCTTGAGCCTTGAACCCGTGTCTGTGGCCCATAAGCGAACCGTCGCGACCCATGGGTGAAAGAGCCATTGGTCATGTCTTAAAAAATGTATATGGTACATCAAAATATTTAGTTGGTCATAAAAGTCAACCGTTAGATATTTGTTAGGTTTTGCTGAAAACTATTTTGGCGATAAAAACAAAAATAAGATGTTTATCAGTTAAAAAAAAAAAATTATGAGTTGTCCAGAAATTGTGTAAGTACAGTGTGGATCATTATCGACGAAAGCGGTTCTCTCGACGAGGTGTCGTCAACTCCAAAGTATCTTTCCCTTATCTATTACGTTATCGACCGCGTATTTGCAATATCGAATCTTAAAGGTTTCACTAAAAATATTTCGAAAAAAGTTTTCCGGAACATACATAATCGTTCAACGAATTCACGTTGTCGAGAATCTGACAGGAGTGTTTGAACATTGATCACGGAGATATTTTTCCGATGAATACATGCAGCTCGCATTGCGTTCGAAAGAAATAAATACTACACCCGTAAACCGAATAAATCGAGTGTCCACACTGTTTATTCACCTTGTTCCGATGGTAACACGTAATGGAAAACGGTACCAGACCAACGTGTGCCCGTGTTTGGACGCTGTCCATTTCAACGGTGGCGACCGCTGTAGTAGATGGCTAATAGCGACGGGATAATACATAACGGAACGAAATGATCGACGGTGCGTATTTTTGTTTTTTCTACCGACCTGACGGCCCGAGTTCGCTTTATCATCGAACCGATCGTGTCGTCGTGCGTGCGTTACAAAATATTGTGCTGTTTGTTTCGGTGCACACGGTACAAGTACAAGCTGCGTCGGTGATTGCGTCGTGATGCGACGACGAACAGCGGCCGTGAGCAATGCGCGGTCGGCGTTTTCGGAGCGCGCGTTCTGCCGCAGTAACCGCTGCGGCACAGAACCGATTTGTGCTAATCGGATTTCCGTATCGCCGGCGTGTCCGTCCCGGGGCACATGTTTCGCTGGACGACGTTTGCAGTAACGTGTGGTATGCCGTACGCACGTGCTTCGGTCGCGTGCGCGTAGCTGCGGCGAAATGTCAATATTTTTCCACATCCCCGACCGAACGCGATGCTATCGTCGTCAACCGGTACGCAATGGAAATAATAATAATAGCAATAATGTATACGAGGAGCTGAAAAAGAAGAAGATGAAGATGAAGAAGAAGAAGAAGAAGATTGAAGAAGGTTCGCGTTACGATGCGAAAACGGAACAAAAGCCGTATTATACGCACACACGCGCGCATATGCCTATAATTATAATATTATAATATATATATATATATACACATATGTCCAGACATACATTACACATAATTATAATACAGATGTACGCGTGCGTGCGTGCTCTTTTTTCCTTTTATTTTTATTGTCGCGGGGGTCGACGTACCGATTATGCGGTACAATGTAAATAATATATACACCGCAGTATTATTGTTATTATTATTACGACCGCAGCTCACGTATAGCATTCACCTCCGCGGCTCTGGATGCTTGCGACGACGGCGAAATAGAACATTACTACGCGTCCGCTTGCGTGTGTACGTGTGTCCTATGTATTTTTGTAATAATAATTTCATCGGTTCGCGAGTATAAACTATACCGAGTAAATCGTAAATGTATCCATCACGTATCGATCGCAATAACTGACTCGCTAATACACACACCTACACACACACACACACATGTACGACATGCAATAATATATATTTATTACACCACGTATTACGGGGCTTAGTAGTAATTATTATCGAAACTGTAGAGCAGAAAATACTGAGCTCCGTCGTAATGACAAAAACGTTTTGAAAATAAGTAACTTTCAATTGTTTGAAGTTTACGACTTTAAGTTATAAATTCACGAATATGCGATAACTAGGGTTCGGAACTTACTGCACACAAATCGTAGGAAATATGATTGCGTATATACAATAACCGAAATATGCGCATAAATATGTAACTGCATTTGTTCATACAAGTAATGAAACATGTTTTTTTTTTTTTTTTATTTGAGTTATTAAATTTAAAATGGTGTCGACAATTTTTTTTTTTTTGGTTGTTTTTTGTCAATAATAACACTATAAGTCTAAAACTATAATATTACTATGTATGATCGAATTCATTTTTTCGTCTTCTTCTCATATAACGAAGAAAAGGTTTAGCATTACAGATTGTTTACTGATCTTATGTAATTATAAGAACAGACCTTCAGATGCTACGGGCTAACATTAGGAACGTCAAATCAAGAGGGCCTTTGTGCTATTACTGGCCTAAGCGCATTGTCCTGGTTTTGTATGATGTTGGTCCGTCATATTGTATCTATTATTTATTTAATCCGACACCGATCTCGGCTGAAGTCATAGACATTTGAAAGTGATGTCAAACGATCCGATAAGATTTGCATGTATAACTGCAACACTCGCTGTGAACTTGAAATACTCAGACACATTTCATCGTACCCGAATCGTCATCGAAACTAGTTTCCAACCCCAATCCAGTAAATACTTGACAGTGCGTTTGAATATGATTCAAATACGTTTAAATATTCCGAAGAAAATACCATTGTTTTAACGAATTTCAGTGTTACTTTTACGTAAAACGTATGCTAAATCAATAACGGTTTAATTTCATTGAATCGTTCTTTCCTAAGTGAATATATTGATGACAGTTTGAATATCGTTAACAAGCCCAAGTCAATAGACTAACTCCGGGTACTCGTGCTGTTTACTTTACACGTGTTTGAAGTCACTTAAACATTTTACGTTAAAATACGTATCGATTCATTGGATATTATAATGTATTCCGAGTTTTGGCCACGGGTCCGAGGACCGTACGGTAAATATTTATCACCGAACCCAACATTGTTTTATGTGCATTACAAATCGCGCAGTATAATAATAACATAATGTTCGCGACCATCGAGTGTATAAGCCGTTCACCTCGCTTCGCGTGTAGGAGTTCGACTAAAACAAATAAATAAGGAGATTACGCCCGAACGTTATGCTTCTCTCCGAAGGCCTCTCATAGTTATTCGACCACAAATGTATAATATATATATATATATATATATGTAATGCAATAATAAATGTATAAAGAATAATGTATTACAGACGTTGTGCGGTCGCCGTGGTTATCACTGCGGTATACGATCTACAGAGCTGCGTGGTAGTGCGTGGCGATATAATAGTACAAATGTGTGTATGTGTGTCTATTGCAGGTAGTATTATATACCGTGTATATATTATTATGATAATTATACGAAACGGATCATGCGACGGACGAGACGGATCGAACGTGTCATTTAATTTAAATTGGTTTTGTTTTTTTTTTTTTATTCTTCCGCCGTTCGCTTCTTATTTCCTCGCGCATCATCCTCCGAATAACTCTTCCCCTTTCCCGTCATCGTCGATTACCGACTGTTTAATCGTCGGGTTAGGTGCAGTGGTGGTAATGGCATCCGAAGAGAGACTAGCGTTGTAATCGTATTACTATTATCTTCTCCCGTGTTGCCCGCTCGCACAAGAGCCGGACGTGGGTGGTGTGGACGTCATGGGTTTCTGGATACGCCCGGCCGTTTTATCGGAGAAACGTGCGTACACGGTGCCGCGATCAAACGGAGGTCGTTAAAAGTGAACGAAACGGAAAGGAAAAAATATTAAAAAAGAAGTGAACCAACGCGTCGGAAGTGTGTGTAAAAAGAATGTGGCGGCGGCGGAGACGAAGAGATCGAACACAAAACTCGTATATATATATATATATATATGTGTGTGTATGTATGTATACGCGGAGAGACGCGGCTACAGAACTGGATGGGTTAATAATATAATAATCGACGCAACGGTCGTTTATAATAATAATTATCAGCGGTCGGTCGAAAGTCCACCGGAACGAGGTCGGCACTACATTGTGTTCGACTCAACGACGACCGTGTACGACATCTGTTCCTTAAACAACAACTTCCTAACATAAATAATACAACAATAATGCGTACAGGTGTCTCCCCGGGACTCGGGGACTTGAACGCTCGACACTTCCCCGACGACAACAATGCACTGTGCGCGTTTACACACGCCGCGCGGCTGCGTTTCCGCTTGCGAAACGGACACGCGATAATTGAGAAAAACAAACCCGGTCTGACGTTAAAACAAATAATATTATCATCGTTACTGCCCCGGGCACCGCGTATTATGTTGTTGCGGATGTTTTTGTTTGTTTTCGGATCCGTTACAGCACCTCTGGTATGGTAAAATATTATAATAGACACACTTCGGACGAGACGTGTCAACTAATCAACGCCGTAGCAACTGGGCGAAACTAGGCCGGTCTCTTTTGTACGTTCGCGTCGGAAAACGGGAACGATTATTATTACCATTACTATTACTATTAATATTATTGTTGTTGCTGTTGTCATTATTATTATTATTATTATATTCATAATTTCATTACAACGATGAATCGGTCGAAGTTTATATCATTATGTATTCACCATGGTGGGTCATGTTACGATGTTTTGGTTTTCACCAATTATCATTGTTATTACGTCGGGCGCGCTACTGGTACAGCGCAACAACACATGCGGGCGCGTCGACCACGTACTGTCCAAAGGAAAAGAAATGCGTTATCATTATTAATATTAATATTATTATAATTATTATTATCGTTAAAATTATCATTATGTTGCGTTAACGATAAAGCACGTTTTCGTTTAGTATCTCGAACAGAATAAGGAACCGGTATTTTAAAACGATGAATTATTACAACCTTTACGCGTGTACAATACCGACTGCGCGTTTAAAATATTCCTTTGTCCATACGTTTAAGCATGCGCACAGTGGGTGTTTTTTGGATATTTCAATCAAAACGTAAGGACCGTAATTATCGTTATTAATTAAGTGTAAACTTTAAAAAGTGGTTTGTTAATAATATTGTCAAATTTCATAGAATATTTTGATATTTCAATGTCAATAGTTCATACGTCCATTTGTCTATAGTCCAAAGGACTTCAGTTTATTAAACTTGATCTATTAACAGCTGTTAAAGCATTTAATAATGCATTGAATTCATAAAAAATGATAAATTGTATATCTATATATTGTTATGTAATTTTTTATGCGACGAATAAAATAAAATATCATTTATAACGCATTTTACATAAACATTTTTCTATACCTATGACAGTTTTCAAATTATTGTGGTCCCTAATTTTTGGAGTGCACCCTCGGAACCGAAAGTCGTTGTTCGCTATGTTCATACGTACTGTGCCGCAATATGTTGTGTACGATGTTACGAGGTGTTTGGCAACAATACCGAGCTAACGAAAAAAAAAAATAAAAAAAAGAACGTTCCGACGAAACCTGTTCATTTTGTTTTGTTTCCGTTCAAGTCAATCCGTGTTGTTTACGCGTCGTGCAGTTCTCTGTCCGCGTGTAAACTGTACCTCGCTTTGTGAATTTTATTTAATTGCTGTCCATTGTCTATGCGTAAAACATTATTGCGTTCTTTTGTGCCGACTCGCGGACACCGTTCGAGGTTTCTTAATCGCGTTTCCCAGAACGTGATCAAGTGAGAATATTAAAATTTCTGCATCAACGTGCTTGTGTCGCATATATTCGTACCACGTTCAGCTGACCAAGTTACCAAATATCACGTGCACGTTGGTAAACATTGAAAAGCCGTCGTTTGCTCACGTGGTCTTCCGCAGAACATTCCGACAAACTCTACTTCGCACTTGTTGGGCATGTACATGTATGAAACGCGTACTTCACGAAACTGAATGTTTTCAACAACAAAAAGGTCGAAGATGAGTTCGTAGGAATCGTTAAAAAAAACATGATTTTTCTACAATTATTTTCCTGGCGTTTACTCCGAGCACTACGTTTTTTTTTTTTTTTTTTTTCGAAACTTAGCTTATATAGTGTCGGCATACGTTTTCCGACAAAAGTTCAACAGGTCCACGAGTGCGATTCGTCGGGATGTCTTGCAATCCTTGTACGGTACCGGCTTGAGAAACTCCCCGTGTCTAGGTACGTGGGACCAAGCGTTTGGTTCTTTCGCGTTTTTGACAAATCGTTTACTGACGAACCGCACGGTGACAGTCGTTTCGTTGCGTGTAACGATCCGTAGCCATAAGATCGGGGCGCGGGCAAGACGACTCAGGGAGGCGTCTAAGCGACTGATTGAAATTTTACAAATATTTGTAAAAACACTTTTTCTTTTTGAAATATAAAATATAATTAATAGTTTTCATGGTGTTTACGTAATATAATATTGATTGATAATATTCCGTAAGTACTTTAACCGTTCGTTCCGAATCACGTCGCACTAACCCATCTACGTCGTCGTCACCGCACCGGTTTATTCCCATTCAAGTTGCTTATAATTTTTATAAATGAATACGTTGTTGAGACATAATTTACAAGTTGTGCATACAAAGTTTTTCCGTATTTCTGTCCGTGAAAAACTACTCTCCGGTGTGTTACAGCTCAAAGGTCGTTGTGCGAAAAACTCGCCATTTGGCTACTCGACCTGAGGCATCGTTTGGTCTTGCGCCGTCCCTGCATAGCACATTATGGTTGATTTTCGCGATCGAAACCGGATCGATTCAACGCGTTTTGTTTTCGGGACGATCGGTCGCCACCGCGGTCCGGCCCCGGCTGATCGATGGAACGTAACGCATACGCGATCTCGGAACAACGCTTAGACGCGCGGTGTGACGGTCATCGACTTAATAACACTTTGTTGGCACACAACATAACATGTACGCTGTGCACAGTAAATAATGGATGCACGCGCTTCTGCACGCTTGTCTGTCTGCGTATTAAATAATTACCGCGTGTGTGCGTGTGTGTGTAAATGCACGCGAAAATTAACTATAACCACGATGTCTTTATACACGCAAATATTAACAACTATGTATTATTACTTGGCGTGTTTAACGATGGAAAAAAATAAAAAAAATAAATAAATAGTACAATAAAAACGATAATAGTATATTATAGCGCGTTCGATACGAAATATCCGTATACGAAAAAAAGAAAGAAGAAAAAAAAACGGCGACGGAGACGAGTAAGACCGGCAGTCAAGTTCAAGGCTTTTTACAATCATAGTTTTACCGCGGGAAATAGAAAGTCACGTATTACACCATCATTGTTAGACACAGCACATAGTACACAGTGACGTGCTACGTGGACGCAGCGTACCGCGTTTTGGTCGACTGCTGCGATATGCGATTATTACCTCTGTGCATGAGAACCGGAAAAACTCTCCAGGCGGAGTCACCAAACAATGTTGCAGCATTTAAGTGCTGAAGTGTACCATTTTCACTTTCGTACGAGCGTTGCTTTGACTTTCGGTTCTAAAACGTTTTAGGTATTTACGAGTACACGTATTTATGTTTAATTAATTATTTGAAATTTTTCTTTTACAATTAATTTCGACGACTATGTTTATTATTATATTATATTATTTATATAAGTACATAGTATGTGTAATGTGTATATATATATACAATAAAAATTGATAAAAAATAGTTTAGCGATTATGTCTAGATTAATTATAATCTTATAGTACTTCTTTTGTTGGCTTGTAAATCTAAAATATTGGAGGAGTTAAAGTAATCAACAGATACAAGCGCGTTGTGATTATAACTTGGGACAGTTGAAGATGAAATGTTCTAAGCCATGTATGGCAGACTCGTTATGGAGTGTGCAGAGAGGGTGATATAAGTTCAGTAAACGCTTAGAGCAATGTATGACCAACATTTTTGACGGTTGAACGAGATATCACAAGTTTCCTAATGTAACAACCTTACGAAACCGGGATTGTGATGGAATGACAGAAGACATTTTACAAAACCTGATAGAAAAATGAGATGATTGTCATAAGTTCTCAATATAAAGTCTGAGTTAGGTTGCATACTAAGCTGCTCAGTAAGGAAGCTGCAGAGCGTGACAGGCAGGCAAGAGGTGCATGTTTGGTTAAATGCATTTTAAATCAGTAATTCTGTGGTCCGAAGATTGTTATTCTATGTACAACGTATTTAAGAGATGATGAATAAACGATACGAGTGGCAGTAATGTGGCGAACAGTTCTCACCTGTTTCTTGTTTAATATATATATTTTTTTTTAAAAAAAGTTAACAATGAACGAACATTATATAAACAAGGCGTATGTGTAATTCGAATTCTCTTACATATTTTGTTTAATATGATATCTTGGTTTGGAATACAATACAGAATTGTATTAAAAAGGAAAGGTAGATGCAACTTTCGGATGTGTTATACGATCAGTCACCAATGATTTTTTATAAACTAATAATGGAACATAAATCCGGATTCTGGATTTTAAATTACAAAATCTGGATTTTGACTTTTAATCCTAATTTCGTATAATTGTATTAAACTGAAAATACATTTTTGTAATGCTACACGTTGCAACGGATTTTATATTAGTTTTAATCGTATTAAATGATTTTAAATTGAGTTTTTGAATTGTATAAACAAACTTTAAATTTATTAATTTGATTAAAAAATACAAAACATGTGTAAGAAAATTCTAATTCAAAGTTTCATGATCCATAATTCGGATTTTGGATTTCAGATTTCAAAAATCTGTATTTTTCCCATTCCAGTTTAAAATACGTTTGAAAAAAAAAATTATTCTTAATATTCAGTATTTTAAACGGTTAATTATCTAATGTGGTAAACAATAGATGGAGATACAGGTAGGTATAATTGTTGGCTATTGTATCACTGACTGGATCACGCTGTGGTGCAGCATTTCCAATGTTTTCAGGCTTCGGTGAAGAACGTATTTATTTTAAATAAATAATTTTTACGTCCGAAACGATGTCATAATTAGCAGTACAATGGGTCTACCAAAATATATAATCACATTATCATATCATTCGCCTGTGAATGTGATCGTACACTTTCCATTTTAAATATCGCAATAATATCTCAAGTAACACCATGACCACGAAATATATGATGCGATACGCGGTCATTGTGTTTTTTGGAATTATTGTTTCGCGATTTCGCGAACGGTCCAAACTGTACATCGTTGTGAGTGCACAGTGGCGCGTGGTACACGTCTGAAAACGGTTATGTCCTCTTTCGACGTGATGCATTTATTTATTTATTTATTTTTTTTTTTTAACGAAATAATATTTACTTCAAATCAACTTATTATACGCGTTTCGTGTGTAGTTTTTTTTTTTTTTTTACATGCGCTTATTCTTGACTGTTCGACGTTACAGCATACGACACACATCATCGTCGTGTTCCGTTGTAACGAGAGCTTCAACCGGGAGGGCCATTTGGAATAAAGCCGACGGATAGGGAATACCAACGTATGTTAATCGTTCGTTTCCCGGTTTTTTTTTTTACGTTTTTCAAGTGTGCGTAATGGTCCGACGGACAACATTTATTACTTCCCGATTCCCAGTACAGTTTAGGTTTTTAGAGTTTTGAACGTCATCATCGTTCCCGAGTACCTTATATCGGCTTACAGACCAACAGGTCTTGGATTTCGGAATGACGAGAAGTAAGTGTTGGACGGCTCAAATGACGTACGCGCTCGAAACAAATTGCCGTTTCAACGGACGCTGAATATTACGAAGGATAAACGAATCAACACGAACCGCGTGGAGACAATATTAACATAATATTATAATTCAACTTATAATCTTACTTTATGTACCGTACAGTTTTTATTTTTAGAATTTTTCAATGCTTATGAATTTTTAGATGTGATTTATTTAACTATCCAAATCGATATTGTATTTGAATCGGGATAGTCCCGTGTTACAAATAAACAAATTATGTATTCGACATACGTTCGACCGCACATCGTACTAAGCACTTAATTTGCGTCACATGCATGCGGGTGCACATTATAACGAACGTTATATCATCACGGTCGCGTGGGCGTAACTAATCTATTACGGTTTATATTTCTAAATGCTTGATGGTAAATGGCGTGCACTGTTAATACCCAAACGTTCACTTACGATATTCAAATGTCCGTGCTCGCGGAAATATCGTACGTCTGCGCGCCGTGTTTAACAGACGCGTACGTTTACTTTTGTGATCGCCCACCGGTAACTTTATTTTTATTATTTTACTCTGGGGGGAAGTATGGCACTTACGCTAGTAATTTCACTCACTCTCCATCCCCAAGTTACATGATTTGTTGTTCATAATTACAAGTTGACACGTAACATGCAGACCTCTACTTTGACTATTTTCCGTCATTCAATGTATAATACATAGAAACTTAACTAAGGTTGCCGTTACCGCGGTATACCAGTTACTCTAGTCATCTTCTTTTTTTCTTCGTCACATCGTGTGAGGATGAGTTCATGAGATCCCAAGTCCCTCTTGATCGTAGCATGTATTTCATCAAGTTCTCAGGTGTTGGGTGTTCTCCGATTTATTTTTCCACTGCTCTTATATTTTCGTATCACGCGTCACAGCTGAATACATAATCAGCCCTATGCAAAGTTAAGTCTTCCAAACCTGTGAAAGTATTTGGGTAAGGTGGGAACTTATTTCTCCATGTTTTTTGTAGAAGAATTCTCCTACGTCTGTTGCTTTTTTATGTGTTATTTTTCTACCGGCTACTTAGGCTGATTGTGCGTGACATGACTTTATATTCGCTGTTCGGAGAACGTCGACGACTATCAGCCGATATACAGCACTAAACATAGCGGAATACTTTGGACGTAGACATCACTACACTACCAGACACTCAAAGATTTTCTGATTAACATTTGTAGATAGCCTTGGATGCGTACACCAGATTATCGGACCACTACTCTATTTATAAGCTTAAAAGGAATAATCTGCAGAACATGTTCAAACATATGTGATTATCGGTCAGTTTTTTACAAATATTTTATTTGTTTACAGTTTATGAGTTTTTTTTTTTATTATAAATTTCTAATATTTCACAAATCGATACTCGCTAGAAAACTTAAGCATTATAAAAAAAAAAAAAAAACTGTTCAATAAAACATAGAAAAAGTTCTTCCTTTTATGTTTGAAAAAATATCAGTTTACTTCAATATATTAAAACTGACAATACAATATTTGAACTATTGAAAGCAAATTCTCCGGATTGTTCGCTTGTGAGGCGGAGACAATACATGCGGGTGTGGCGTCCTTGTAAGATATCGTAAGATACTTGCGCTAAGATTTTAATAATACATCAAATCATATTTTATACGCGCGCGTGATGATTGACCGTCGACGTCGTGAGATGTCTCTCGTCCTTCCGCCGTGCATTATTGTGTTAATTAAACTGAATCGGTTTGAAACGGAAAAGCGTCGAAGAATTGTATAAAAGTAGCAGACAGCAATAATAATAATATAATAATAACGTGTTCAATACGTTCGACTGACTAGTTGTACGAAATCCGCAAATTCCGTGTCAAATACGTACGCACATAATATATCAGTGACGTATTCTATGGGGAAGCACAATAAAGACATTTGCCTCCAATGCCTCCAAGGCTTCTTTTTACAGGTTAGCGGAAGCTGTGAGCATAAGTCAATCTCCATTATTACGACTGCTCGCCTACTATGCGTTCCCACCAAATACGGTACCCGATTTTATAATTACAATGGAAACCGTTTCCAACATCAATACGTTATGTGTTAAAATCATAAACGGTCTACACACGGTTCGGTTCAAACTTAACAGGAGGCTTATGTATTCAGGTAAGTCGGATCGTGACATTGACTGAACACTACTGTAATTGTCTGTCGGCTGAAATGCGATTACTATAATCGGAATGTCCACTAACGACGATTTGACGTGCGCGAGGTCGTTCGCGCTAATTCGAAAAATCAATCGCGACCAGTTCCGTTCATTCCACGCCCGATATTGAACGAGCCTTCAGTTTACAGCATACACACTTCAAGACTTGCCTGGACGTTTTGGTACGTTCAGTCAAATTTGAACGAAAAACTGAACGTGTATAGGTGTAGCTATAGATAGCAAAAGAAAATCAATTACCATTAGGTATAATCAATGTTCAATATTCTGTGTTAATAGATTTTGTTTATTTAGACTTCGTAGTTGTTAGTTGATTCTGTTGTTTGAGTTTCGTGTCGATTGAAATGTTTTGTATTTTTAGAAAAGTGACCGTTTTTACGTCAATGCGTCAAAAACAAATGTACATATTTACAGCCCTCCTCCCCTGAAAAATTATCCCAAATACACCGCCGTAATACATAACGAACGTCGTACCACAGAGAGGACAGAGGTTCTAAATGAGAAGGTATCGATTGATCTACCGTTAAGCGGACTGTAAAGTGGAGTTGAATCTGTCGTACGACACTTAAGGTTAACCACTGTAATTTTCGTTGGATATTACGAAAAGATTATTTGACAACATGTTAGAACGGGTTACCGAATACCAAATATGTTAATTCAAAGTTATTAAATCTACCCATAGCTTAAGCTATGCGACTGCGTCACCCGCAGTCGCGTTGGCGTACACTTCTATTACGATTTATATGTACACATACACGCGGTAGTAAACATATTAATACCATACGTGTACCAACGATGTTCAAATATGTGTATACCGTCGTGTAGCGCTCGCGGAAGTATCGTCGTTCGTCTGCGCGCCGCGTACAACGTACGCGTACGTTTGGCGCATATTTGCGATCGGACGACGACGAATCGGGTGGGCGCGATTCGTGATGCACTCGTTATACTGCGTACTCTCGTACATCGTATTGTATACTTAACGGAACGAATTCGGAATAAATAAATAAATAAAATTGTTGCACGCGCGAAACCACGTCGTTGGACGAGAAGGCGCTCCGCCGATGGCGCCCACGCCGAAACGTATATGTGCACTAAGGTATTCGCGTATTAGTCTATGTTATCCTACGCACGAGTTCGTCTTACAAGACTCGCGGTGGTGTCGTGTGTCGTTGTTTTTCCGTACACACAACCGAATTGGACTCCGATAACCACCGTATCGGGTCTTGGACGATAAAATATTTGATTTACGCTCTAGCAACGTTCTATTTACGTATAACGATGTGCGCGCGGACCAAATAAACATTTATAATGAACAAGCTTGAAGGTAAAACCGATAAACAAAAATAAAGTAAAACAATAAACGAAAAATAACGACCGCGTTGCAGCAAACGTGTTTTCGGCGTCCGCAAGTCGTCGTCGCGTTCACGAGCTGTTTAGAGGTACGGAACACACATATATATGTATGTATTTGTAATATATTTTTATCAAAAAGAAAAAAAAGAATCGAGTTTAACAATGAATCTTTTTTTTTAAATACAAACATAATATTTTAAAACTAATTTCGTGAAGAGAGAACGAAAGATTTATTAATTTGTGGTTCCACATTGGCTATCTGCATCGTCCTTGCAAGGCACTCATTACATTTGCTTTTAGCCATGTAGCTAGTGGTACGTGGAACGGTTTTTACGTACTCATTACTATCAAATAAACATCATTGTAAAACCATAAGATTTTTTCGTTTCACTTAGAATCTAAAACTGGTCATGTGATGAAACATCTATGTGTCCAGACGGGCAATGTGTTATACGTACAATAAAAATATACAATCAAAGCGAACTATTTTAATTTAAAAGTATTTAAACATTTACTGAATATTTTAGTATACTAATTGTTGAATTGTGCGGGTTGCGGGTGTTTACAACTATTAAGAAACATGAAAAAGATAGAAGGGCTTCAGCACCCCCGTTTTTAATTGGAATTGTGTTCCTGACGTGTCTTCAACGTGGTTTCAACGACGGCAATGCAGTACTAAACGAGTTGACTCGAAGTTCCCCAACGGACGCACTGCACTGAACTATACGATTATATGTGCGGTGCAGTACGCAACCCCGCGGTATCCTAGGCACGTGTGTAATGACTTGGGTTCGGGACTTCTTGCATTTGCATGTTTTTTTGTAGTGATCGTAGTATATTCTAAGTGAGCTATTAATTTGTTTTATAAAATGACGAAATTAAATACTAAGTTTGAACTTGCATATTTTCGCATATTTTGTCATATTTTAAGAAAAGCGCATATTTGAGCAATTTTTAGCATATTTGGGCATATTTGGGCATATTTCACATTTTTATATTTTTATAAACGTTAAATTGTCGGGAAAAATCATAATTGGATGGTCGTAGTCAGTCGTATCTAACACGTACGTCTGTTTACGATGATAGTCACTTTATTGCTAATAATCAACTATTTTATCGATAATATCGACAATTGTGTAGTGTGGTAAAACCTAATGAATCTCATACTCTTTCAGGCTTATTATGAAACAGATAAACATGAAAACGATACACGATACAATGAAGACGAGTAATCCGTGTAAAAATTATTTTTATTATATCAAGTACCTACCTAATTTTTAGATTTTTATTTTATAATAATAAAATAATTAATAATATACCTTATGCGTTTTTTAAAAACAAAATAAAAAATTAGCTGCATATTTTAAAGCATATTTTGACGATTTTAACTGCATATTTCGATAATTTTAAGTGCAAGAAGTCCCGAACCCTAGTAATGACCTTCAGTCTTATAGATCCGTTTTGCACGATAGATCCATATGTGTATGTGAGTGTGTATGTGAGTGTGTATGTGAGTGTGTATGTGAGTGTGTATGTGAGTGTGTATGTGAGTGTGTATGTGTGTGTGACCCAAACAGCGGCTTGCATTTGAATACGGAATTTGTTATGATAACGGTTGTCGATCCGTTTTCGATGTACATGCATTGGAGTACATTATACAGTAAACTCTCGGTATTTCAACGCTCAGGGGGTCCAACTCGATTTATAGAGGTTTTGATTTTGCGACGTTTCGAATTATCAAACAAAAAAACGAATTAAAGAGCGTTAAATATTTTATCACAATATACATAAATTTACCGTCGAATTAAATTAAATTTATCATTTACAGTAGGTACACAATAATTGCAAGTGCATATATTTATTACTGATGTGTGTATTAAATTAGAGCTGGTGTACAGAAACGTATAGAGATATTTTTTTTTCACTTGATTATTCAACTGCTGATATCATTTTTTTTTTTTTTTTGACTTTTAACGGAAAGTGACAAACTAAAAACGTTTATATTTTACAGGACCTGACTACGTTTTTACTTGATTACAATAACCGTTAACTTATAGTGGTGATATATTTTACGACTTTAGTCGTTTATTTCAATTTGGTTAATTATAAAATACGTTTTTAGAAAAAAAATTTACGATCGGTTGAGGGCAAACGATAATTTATATAGTTATTTTTTCAATTTTAAAATTACATACTCGTATTACAATTATTTTTTTTTCATTAAAATACGAGTAAGTAAATTTAACTACTCTGACACTTTTAAGTTAAGTTTTTTGTAACCTTATATTAAAACAATAAATAATAAATGTTTTAACCAAAATGTTTCAAATCGTTATGCGGTTTACCAGCCATTCTACAATTTATCATTTTCGATTTATATCAGGGCCCGAAGGATATATGTTTTCTTCAAATCACAGAGAAATTATTCAAGAATCCGAATATTTGGTGCAATTATAGAGATTCGAATGATCGAATAACTCCACAGCGAAATAATTACTTCAACGTTGTCGCGTATCGATATAGTATTTATTATATAAATAATCTAAGGTATCAATTTATAGATTATTTTTATCCACCTACGTGCAACGGTTGAAAATATTCGTTTAAACCGCAACGAATATCGTGCGCGTTGATCGCCCTTTTGCACACGATAACGCTAATGTTAACACGTGTGTCTTATACTTACACGTCTGCGATCGATGACCACACGTTAAAATTATGTTCACAACCTTTTTTCTTCACTAGGCTACTTATAATAAACATTTATCTTCAAAGGGACTACCTAACATAAAAGTTGTTATTTATCAGCAGGCTCTTTGTGAAAAAGTTATGGGTCTTTAAAATGTTATGTACACTCATTGGATATATTTATGCAAAATCAAAATAATAGACGTAGATTTGGGTACTACGACCAACAAGAATTTATTCACGGATACAAAGATCTTTGTTTTAAAAATGTTTGTTTCAGATATATATTATATATTTAACGAATTCGATTATCTATCTCAAACAATAGACGTACATGCCAGTAAGGAGGATCGAACGAGAAAACGGTGAATAAGAGAACTTTGTGGTTCGAATGTTACTAAATGTAACGTCCTTTTATAGATATTTATACGGTAATGTCGTCGGGGTTGTCATCTGAAATGTAGCAGATGCAAACAAAACCAAAAAAAAAAAGCATAAAATGGATTGGTATTTCCCCGCGTTGAAATTTAACCACATAATATTAAACGAAAAATTAAATGCATCTAGCCTTCACCGAAGGATCGCACAATCAGTTACCGAATCAACATTACTGGAAAGCTTTCATGGGCCTTCAATAAACTTAGAGAATACTATATAATCGGTGCATCCGTAATATAATTCGTTGTCGTGGGTTACGCACTTTTCGGTGAAGTTCCGAGTGCTCCGTTACAGGCGTCTTTTGTCGTTCGCATCACGCGATACACAATAAGCTCATTAACACGATCGCTGCATTCAACGACACGGTTAATCGATTAAGCCGATGTATTGTTATGTTCAAATTTTATACTTTTATGATTTGTACCTCGTCATTTCTCGCGTCCTACCACGTACGTCGGAACCGTGATCGCGTGAATACGCGTAGGCCCGATGCCATTTACGAACTGTAATAATTTTTATTCTATTTTTTATTTATTCATTTATTTATTTTTTTATTTTTTTTTTTTGTATACATTACGCATTAACATGGACGATTTATTTTTCGTATATATAAATATATTTCATATCTATTGCGCTGTGAATTATGACGTGAGTCATGAAAAACAAGACGGCGAGCCGCACGTCAACCACCCCTGCCCTGGCACGCGATACGTCATTATGTCACGAGGCGAACCCGTGCGCATATTACCTGTTGTCATTGCAATCGTATTGTGTTTGAAAAAAAAAAAAAAAAAACGATCACTGCACGCGATGACGGCCCGTCGTGGGCGGTTCAACGTGCGACGTCTGCCCGTCGACTCGTGCCAGGATCTACGGTGTGCAGCTGGGTAGGCGCAAAGCCCATGTACGCGCGTTCACGTGGTATGCAAACACGAGACGCAGCGAAAAACAGAGATTGTGTGTGTGGACATATTTTTTATTCGCTTTTGACCATAATGCCGGTGCATCGAAGACATCATCTGTGGATTGGACGGAGTTCGTCGTGTTTTCGAAAATAAAATCATCACTTTACGACTTTTCAAAACGGACTTTGCACACGATCACATTTTAACTTTAACTAAAACGTTCACAAGCTCCCGCGCACTTCCTTCGCGGAACAACAATCGAATCGAGTACATTAAATGTAACGCGGACGAAGTTTGCATGTGCCACGTGTTAACGGTTGAAAACTTGAAATTCGATTCGGGCGTGTGCCGGCGTGCTCCGAAGTAAGGCCAGGCGAAACGATGTACGCGCACGCTGACGTGATCACATATTATGTTCACCGGTGCACCGTGGCCACGTACTAAGTTATTCGTATCGGACGACTGTAAATTGCGTCCCGTGTGTTTTTCATATTATAATGTACGTTATACGGAAACGTACTTCACGGTTATTTTAAAAATCAAAAATCGGCCTCAATCCGCGTGGAAATACAATGAGTATAAAAATAAAAATACACTTACTGTGTTAAAAGTGTTTATATCGTTTTGGAGCAGTATTTTTTTCTATTATAGATTTGATTATATATTTATAATTTAATTGAACTGTCTGCTAGTAAATAATTACTCAGATTGGCTTGGCTTAAGTTAAATTTTACGAATAATTATATATCCATAAGATTTTCATTTCAATCAATGAATAGGTATACGTATAATGGCCTGAAATCATAAAAATAGTGTAATACGAATCAAATATCTTAAAGTCACCGAGTTAAGTTTATCTATCGCTTAAAATTTTCTAAAAAAATTATAACTATAAAAAAAGTAGTTTCAAGACCTTAACAAAACTTCTATAGTTTTCATTTAATTTTTATAAGGAGGTAGATCGAGCAATATTTCAATACCCTATTACTATATTCTCATATAATAAATGACACTTTGGTGATATTTTAAAGGTAAATCTCTTTTCAATACTCTATAAATGAAGCTAATTTTTCTAGAGTTGAGCTTAAAATAGTTATAATAATTTTATAGTTCTCGGTTTGGGGTTATCGAAAATTACATAATACGTTGATATACAATTTTCGAAGAATCTATCATATTTATACTGAAACGTATAGCCATATTGGTATTTAATAGTAACTAGAAAACTTCAAAATTTTAATAATAATATAATTTAATATACGTTTATGTATGTATATATGTATATATGTATATATCTTTATATATAATATGTGCATATATTATACTTTGAAAAGAAAGCGCATTGTCCATATGATGATGAATGACCAATGTCGTGCTTTTAATTTTATATACCATAGTCATAATACACTACATTATAAACGTCACATAATATCATGGGTTTTATAATCGATTATTATTATTATACTATATCAACATTTCAACTTGATTTGTATTTGAAACTATTATATTACAATAAATAGAATTTATTATGTAAAACCGCAGTTGTCAACCACCATTATACATTAGAAATACTGGAAATTTCAATTTCTAAACATTGTATTGGCATTATTAGTCTCGATTTTCATTGCAAACGACATTGTAAGTTAAGCACCAAACTTTGTAGATTTGAACGCATAAATCACAGCGGGAATATTATGCAATAGAAACTCGATCGCGAACTATCTATACACAGGGCGGTTTTCCCTAGGAATGATCAGCGAATTTATTTATGATAGTGCGTAATTTATTATTAGACGATTATATGATTATATGATCGCATCGTTTTATTCTATCGATATTCGCTATACTGCTTCGAGATAACGTGAGTCTCATTTAAATACTTATCAATTTGTCACGATAAAATTATTATACGACGGGATAGTATCAATCATCTGTACATAAAAAATTCGAATACCGCTCGCTTACTGATTGTAACAATTACAAATATTTGTAACAAAACTTGGTTTGGAATTTTTAGAGGATGTACTTACTACTATGCGTAACGATGTTACATACGGATATTTGCTTATACTATATATTTTTTTTTCATTGCGATAGTAATTTCTCTCATCTAAAACAGTATAATTCTCCCGGACGAAGCCTAGTGATTCGGATGATATACACAAATTATTTTAAACTTTTCACACGCAACTTAGAAATTAATTAATTCCGTAAAAGTACAGCAGGTTCAGAATTTGATAATGTAACGTAAGCAATTCAAGAAAATTTACTTTGTTTGAGTAAAAAAATTAAAATAAAAAAATAAATAAACTAATCGTGTTTCTACTTGAAAAACGAAACTTGATATTACCACAGGATACTCTTTAAGAAATACACTCACACACACATATATCTATATATTATAAAAGTATGCATATACTTACATTCAAACACATACGCATTATATTTACGCAATGCGTCCTGCTGTCGTCGTTTACGATTTATGCGCGTACAAGCGGTTTTCGTAACAAGTTTACTTGTACACACACGCACACGAAATACGAATGCGAGTTCCCTATTATTTACATATATTTCTATGATACAGGCATTTGTGTGCACGCGTATAACATAATATATGATATTCCTCCCGAGACGGTCGACGACAAGTATTATAATAATCCTATGATAATGGCAGCCGTGGAAGTATTCGCCATATTTTAATAGTTTGGTGTACGTAGAAACTAGAAATCGATAAATCGTGAAAAAAAAAAACAATTATTACTATTAGCGTTATCTTTCCTCTCTCCGCGCGTTGATTTCCAAAATCTCTACAACGTGTTCACACTGCAACACAGCTACATGTGTGCGCACCGATTTCGTATAATTTTATGTGCGACGCTAAGTGGCGATCGTAGTAGTCCCGGAAACTTGAAATAACGATTATTACAGTAAAGGCACGTTGTTGACATGACTGGCGGTTGTTTTTGTTTTCGTTTTCGCAGACCCGTGTGTGGTTGGACGAGTGTAGGCATAACAGAATAATCATATTCAATACCTATACTTGATAATAGTACACGTTCCGTCGTGCCATCTCGACCGGACTGTAAATAGAATCGCGTGACCGTTTTCGGATTCATGATGATGATCAAGGCTCGGACTATATGCCCTAAAAATTACTCAAATATGTTTATACATATGCATTAAAAAAAAAAAAAACATCATATAATATGCGGTATAATGTATAAATTTGGAAAATATGTAAAAATATGCAATTTATTGAATAAAATACAGTTTACGTAAATGAAGTACATCGGAAAAAAAAAATAAACACTTCCCACTTATGTATTGTTGTGTTATACATTTGTACAGCCCAAGTGTATTAAACTTCAATGTACAGCATCATAGTAGCTTAAGCTGGACGGTCTTCTTCAAACCTTTGATTTTATTGAGTATCAATGTATAAATACAGATAACGAGCGCTTTATATTATGGCATAATAATAATGTCTTAATAAATTTAGAAAAAAATTAATTAGAACCTGTCGGCAATCACTTTTACAATTTTTCAGTACAATAGAGATCATATCATTGTTAAGTGTCATTGATAAATTAATTGATTTTTTCAAACGATGTGTAATTTAGAATTTTTGTTGTCATAAATCTAATATTATTAGTTGAATTGTTAATTTGTAAAAAAAAAAAGATCCGGATGGGCCTCGCTCTGCTGTACAGTTGGGGGTGGAGTGTGACTTGTTTATAGGATAGGTCATTACAATGGATTTTTTAAATTTGAATTCATTGATAGGTAGGTATCATTGTATACGAAAAACGATTCTGAACGGAGATGATATGTAAATCTAGCATATAATACATCGTTATTTATAAATATTGTAATAAGTATATTTTATTTTGAAACGAAAAATTTAGAAAAATCGAAAATTTAAATTGTTTATAAATAAGTCAAAATACATCAAAATCCTTTGAAAATTTAACCACGTATAGGAAGATCCAGTATAAAGATTTAGTATAAGTATAAGTGTAGTATAAGTTTGCAGTTGTTCGTTTTTGAGTTAGAGCATTTAAAAAAAATGTATTTTGTCAAAACGTGGATTTGCGTAATATTTCCTGTTTTTTCGTAATTTTTTTTATCGTTTTTTCCGACGCTTTTAAAAAGTAATGAAAAAATTTGATTTTTGATTTGCCAAAGTACCATCTAAATTAAGTTTAAGAAATTGTTTAAGAAAATCGAAGCATTTTTACTGCCAAAAAATGTGTCGTCAGACACAAAAATAAAAAAAAAAAACACACATCATTGTAAAATGAATTGATTCCATCAATCCGTTCAGAATCTAAAATTGTTTCGATTAATCAATGAAATATGCATATAAAAGTTCTTAAACTTTAAAATATGCGAATTCTTACTAAAAATAACGAAGTATGGAAAATTATGCAACAAATGTTTTTTAGTTTGAACTTTGCATTCTATGGACTGAATTTTTGTCGAATCAGAATTTCAATATGCATTTTCTAAACTTATATGCAAATGTCTTAAATTCCTAGCTTTAGTGATGATGATAATATCGTAGCTACGCGCACTTAAACACGACGTAAACAATTAACACAGGTACACACACGGATCAGGTCTGTCTTGGTTACAGGCCTGTTCGACGTTAATTCACCGACGCTCTTATCTTCGATCGATCGCGATGACGTTTTACGGCGATACGCAAAGCGATTTCAGTGATACCTACTCTCAGCGATTTTTTATTGTTGTAATATTTATATTTGTTCTTACCTGATTTCGTGCAACTCGTGTTTCATACATTTCTGACACAATGTACGCATGCTTGTTATTCCGTTGATTTTCGCATACATTTTAGTTTCGAATAATTTTTCTTATTTGCAGATGTTTAACGTATTATTTGCGGTCATGAGTTTTAAAAAAATTCACACCATTCACAGTAGATTTTATTTATTAGTACTCGCGGCTAAAATTCTTTAGATTTAAAAAGTATGCAGTAAAACTTCTTTATTGATTCGTACAAATACGAATTTACATAAAAAAAAAAAAAATACATTCATTTATACGACCGATGAATCAGAATACGTATTGGAAACGAAGAGACCTATCAATTGGAGTGAGAGTGCTATAATCTGCTATTTCGTATACAACAATTGCATCTGATGATAAAATGAAAGTGTAGTTGACACTGTAGTTAATCATGCCATTATCCATTTAATGGCATTTAATGAAGATGAATTAAAAATTAATATTCATTTTATAGACTCTCTTTTTTAAGTGTTTAATTATATTGAAGTAAGAATTTATTGACTAATTAAATTTCTTAATAAGATATGGTAAACTTAAAAAATAAAAAAAATAAGAATTTTGGTGAATAAGTAAATAGCGTTAAAGTTGTATTATGTCATGCCAAATTGTAATGGCTTAAAATTTGGGAAAAATCAACGATTTTAGTATCAAAAATCGGCATATGCTTCATAAAGTTTTTTTCAGAAATGATAAAATGTCTAATAAATGTACTTTAAATGGTTAATAGAATAGTACGGAACAAAATATTAGGTGGCGCTGAGTTCAAAGCTTTGTCTAGGTTGAAATTTTTCTCCGTTTTTCTCAGTTGATCGGAAAACTATTGATAAATTCATAAAATGGCTCTCTCCCCTTATAAACTAGACATTGTTTTCCATCAGAAACCTCCAATGGTTGTCATGATCGGAACAATCCTTCTGGTCGAAATCGTGTAAACAAACACACAAAAACACACATCATGGTGAAAGCAATACATTCTCCTCGTTACTCTCAGAGTCTAAAAAATTTAAAACATTGTACATTGATATCATTTTAAAAATCATTAGTTCAAATTTAATTGATTCATTTCAAGTCAGCAAACGAAACATGATTGGGCTTTTTTAGACAGTTGAGGTGGGGGGAAGTTCACATTTTTCAACTTTCTCTCTTAAATTATTGCTTGATTACGGCTCTGACAACATATGATACTTATTACATCAGTTGAAAATCTCGGGCCTTATAGCCTGTAGGAACATAATGCGACGTATATATGTGCCCAAAGGCGTAATGTCTGCGCATCTTGAGATCTCTACGATATAAAAATATCTGCATTAATATTTATAGCCCTGATGCGGAACTCCGAGTGTTCATCAAACTCGTAAAGTATGTAACTAATAAATGAGCAACATAATGGTAATTATTACATAAAATGTAAAATGTTGTAATTAAATGTAAACATCTCGGCAATAGCGTTGAACAACGATTGTTCGAATGACAGGCGGAATGACAAACACCAACAAATCTAAGTTCAAATCTATATATTTTACAATTTTCATACAGCGGATTTTTTTATTTTTTTACGAATAAATAACAATTACGTTTTCGTTTAAATATTTTTAATGATATTTTTAGTAGTCATACACTATCTTCAGAACAAACCTTAAGTTTGATCATGAATAGTTAGTTTATCATAGAGTAATCTTATAAGTATTACGTTAAAAGTTTTTAAGTAAAGAATTTCATAACGATAACAGGAATATGAATAAGCAACATTTGTCAAGTCAATCAGTCACGTTTCGACCATTTATACGTCAACCGAAGTGTACAATATTAAATATATTTTTTTGACTAATTTTGTTATAGGTTAAGCGATTATTTTTTTTTTTTTTTGCAACAGTAGAAAATTATAAACATTCCCAAAGGAAAAAAATTAACTTAACTAGTGTTTCTTATCTAGTCTAGTTAAAATATTTATTATTTTTAACAGTTACAAGAAAACAATCGCTGTATGATACTACAAAATTTGTCAAAAAATAAAAAATATACTGTGTTCGACTCAAACGGTTACACAAAAAACATCTGTCTTGTGACCTTTAAATGAGGTTTTCAAGGGAGATATGGAATTCGTTAATATACATTTTTTGATGATTTTAAAATTTCTAACCCTTTCAGTGTTAGATTTTTTAAACATCAACAAGTATTTTAAACAACAGATTCGGATAGATCAAATGTTTTTTTAAGCATTTTTACATGCCAATTATTTTCCTATCTAAAAAATTGATTGATTTACAACTAGTGAAAGTTAAAACAAAAATAATTGTAGTATACATATATAATGACAAAATACAGTCATATTAAAAAATGAGCAAAAATTGTTTATGTTTCAAATTTCACTCGTTATTAACAAGCCAATTTTTGATTTATGTAAATGGTTTATGAAAAATGCCTAGAAATATTTGGTCTACCCGAATCTGGCGTTAAAAAGCCTGTTGTTGCTTTAAAGAAATGCAAGTTGTGTTGCGCACGCGTTTACTGAAAGGATTAGAAATTTGAAAACCCTCAAAAAATGTGTATTTCCTTACTCCCTATATCCTCCTCTCTCCTCATATAAATCCCAATTCAATCCGAGGTCTCCAGATCGAGATTTTTCGTGTTACCATATGAGTGAAACACACTGCGTCATCAAATACACTCGATGGACGTATGAATCGTGGAATCGTCACTGATTGATTTGCCAATTGTGGCTTATTCTTATGCTACATGAACAAATAGCCTTATTTATATGGGGTTGCGGGAACCAAGAGCATTATAAAAACAGTGTTTCAGTGACCAATCAATAAGTTAACGGATGGATAAAAAGCTCGGACTTTTTGACACCGAATACAATCGGTCCAGAGCGATTTTCTCTTAACACGAACTTCATCTTCGAGTAGCGAACGGGTCTCTTGCAATTCCAAGTTGCTGGCTTGCGCGTTTTGTAATTCTTGGGTCGTGAAGCTTATTTGCGAATCAAGATATTTGATTTCCATAATCAATCTAGTTAAACCAAAAAAAAAAAAAAAAGAAAAGTTGAACACGTGTGAGTACATTTATGTTTTGCGTATTTAAGTTCCCCATTACGCCAATTGTGCTTTGTCATCGCAGTTTTGTTCTGCTCCTGGACGTTTCAATCGATTGTGCAATCTTGATTCGGCCACCATTTTTACCTTTTCTAAATTATTTATTACTCGGCGAAAATTGTCAGCTATAATTTCGGGATTTCCTAATCGATTAATCACCTGTTGGTAAGGAATTTTAATTATTTCATACAATCAATACCAATCACATCCCGTCCTAACTATAAGCTCGCCCAGTTTGAAATATTAATTATATTAATTATTAAATACATCGGATATTATGTACATACAAAATATCAATAATAATTTGTGTAATCGTTGGACCATCAAATTATCAAAACTAGGAACTCCAAAACGTACATCTAGTACCCTAAACAAATATGTCGGAGATAGTTATCATTAGTTATCAGACACAAGTCTGTCTTCTTCTTCTTCTTCTTTTGCCTCGCCTTCCTCCCAACTATTTGGGGTCGGCCACCCTTGTCCTACACAACCACTTTACTCGGTCAATCACATCTCCTCTGCACTAGAGATGTGTCGTTCATGAACGAACTAGTTCAATTGAACTATTCACCTAAGTGACCGGTTTCGAACTAGTTCACTTTTGATGAACGATTCGTTCACAGTTCACCGATCACTTTGTACTTTTTGCTCGCGTCAGATCTGTTGTACCACACACACCGTACGATAACCGTTCACCGTTCATTCGGACTAATCGTTCACTAGCGGCGGTCGCGTTCAAAAGTTAACTAACGAACGAACAATTTGCCAATGAACGGTGAACGGTGAACGATTAGTCCAAATAAACGGTGAACGACTAGTCCAAATGATGAACGGTCAACGATTTGTCGTCGAACAAGGGTTCGTGAGTAAACTGAACGGTGAACTAGTTCACTAAAGTGAACGATGAACGGCTGAACTAGTTCACCTTAATGAATGATAAGTCCCATCTCTACTCTACACACACCGACAGCCCTCATGTCATTCTCCAAAGTCTCCAACCATCTCTTTTTTGGTCTTCCTCTTCCTCTTTTCCCTTCAACGTCCATATTCATAATCACTCTTACTGCATTCGTTTCCTCTCGCCTCATCATATGCCCAAACCATCTCAGCCTATTTTCTCTCATCTTGTCCACAATTGGCGCTACACCAACACTACCTCTCACGTATTCATTCACGTATTCAAAAGTTCTTAAGTGTCTGTATTATAGCTTTTTCGGAAGTTTGGAATTTTTGATAGAAGTTTCTGAGTTGTATTTTGGTCCAATTTCTAAAAGTGGTTTTCCAGTATCGTTATTAATTAACCTATATTATAGGAAAATACTAAATTATACGAGGTCTAGAATTTTTATAATAAATATAAAATAGTTTTGTAAAGGTTATTGATTTTTAAAAATTGTTGAGTGCTGTGGTTATTTGATGAATTTTTAAACGTTTAGTAAGATTATTTGATTGAATGGTTTTCATTCTTTTTCCATAATCTGTTTACATTCAAATAAAAAGTGTTCAACATTTAATTAAGCACCTCAAGATATGCATGATAATCAGACTGGGTTTGGTTTACGATCGAAATGATTTAATTACTTGTTTCAGGTCATTTTCGATGGCTATTCTAATGTTATGTGTGTCAGATATGAACCGCGCCAGAGCTATATCAACTGCATCAGCTTGATCTCTTAATCTTTTTGAACTATCTTTGAGCACATCATGGTCTATTTTGGATCTTAACAACGCTGACTCCTTCAGGGATGTTTTAGCATCTTCAAACCAATCATTTTTAGGTTTTTCCAGCATAAAATTGGACAAACAGGTGCTATGGTGAAATATTATAAAAATTAAATACACATTTTATAAAACACAAGGAGAATTTACAAATATTATGCATAATTATTCGTACGAGTAGTGTTCGGACTTATCTAGATGAGTTATTAGATAGTTATTTATTCATATTTTATCTTATCTAAATAAATAGTTACGAGGTGTATTTTATCTTAGATGAATATTTTACTATACTATTTTATAGTTAAATTCATCTAAATACGTTTTTATAAATAACCAGAATTTAAAAACATATATCAAATTGTTATTGAAATTCTCAAAGTTTATAGATAAAAAAACCACAAATAATACAATTTACATTTTACATTTTACAATATATAATTTTGTTTAAATAATAATAATGTTCTTTTTCAAATATTTTATTTATAAAATATAAACAATAAACCCAATTAATACAGAGACACAGAGTTAATGAAAATTAAAAATCAGAATCTGATGTTGAAGTATAATTATCTTCCAACAATTTACATCTTCTTCCAAGAACGTAGTTTTATCATCATCAATGTTAATTTCTTTTGGAAATTTCCGAAGGTCAGAAATTCCCAATTTACAAATTTCTAATTTCTAAAAATGGAAATTTCCAACTTACATCATTAGTTTTCAGTCATTTAACACTTAAAAAAATACCCATCTAATCCGAACACTCGTTACGAGTTTGTATATACATACCACTCAGTTTCGGGCACCACTTTAGTATAAGGTATAATGACGGTTGAATGAATATTGAGATCCAAATTGACGGCGTCTATCTCATATGCCTCTTTTTTATTGCTCAAATTTATTTCAAGTAGATGCTTTAACCGTTTAAAGTGTTCAATTGTATCCATTATCTGGCATACTGTGCGACAGAACAAAACGCTGATTTCTTGGATCAATTTTTTTTCCTACGGGAAAACAATAAACCGTTTTACGGCCAGTACGTATGATGATACAACATTGAGCAGGCGACCGCGAACGGAAACCGTACCTTAAGGAGCTCTTCTTGTGCTTTGTCCAACGTAACGTCCGCGTCCAATCTGAACGATCGACGTTCCAGGCATTCGGTGGATATAGAGAACACGATAATCAAAGCCTTTTGTGCTCTCTGCACTTTAGTTTTTCTCGTCATCAGCAACTCGATTTCGTTGTCCGTCATCTCCAACGTCTCGGACATGGTTGCCATCCGCTGTCTCATGTGCCTTGCTTTCGCCGCAATCTTGTTGGTACTGTCCAACATGTTTTTGTCCGCCAACGCGGACACCTCGTTGATCGTGCGCTGCGCATTGTACTCGATCCTGTGCGGTTCGCACGGTTTTATTAGTTTGGATTAGATAGTTTTACGCCGGAACAGCGTGATTTACTCGTATTAATTGACACAAACTTACACGTTCAATTTCTGATACCCTCTGGCCGATCGTCTGAGCAATTGCTGGTTATGTTCGTGCCATCGGTCTAACGAATGATAATCATTCTCCGGAATTTTTCCGGAAGTTTCTGCTAAAGCATTACATTCGCAAGGTTTTTGGTCGCATGGGTCGTTTTCGTTATGATTTGGATGTTCATGCACCAATCTTATGTTACTGAGGGTGATCTGTTTTCTCGGATTACAGCGACAAACTGGCCTTTTCTTTTCTGATATTTTTGTCATGCTGCGAGTTTCTCGTTCTATAAATTTTGTATTTGAAATTTACTACCGATTTTGATTTTAAAATTTTATGCTATTGCAATTATTCTAGTCGTGTTGATTAATAGTGTCATAGTAACGTGTGAATGTAAAAAATGTCATAACCATTGATTTCGGTATACATATGGCATTGATATATTTGACCACTACAATTTAGCTGCCGATGGATTCCGTTGTTGTACTACGAACAATTAATTTAAAAAAAAATATATTTATTATTACCGTATTACCGGGTGTATAGTATTGAGTTGCATAAAGTTATAAGATCGTTTCGTTATGTAAACAACGACGTCAACGTGGTACCTGAGTCGGAAACGTTAATAATGGATTCACGCGGACATTATCGTCTCGAAAAATAAACGGAATATTTTCAACGTTTTATTTTGATACAATGGATACTTCTATATCAGTAACTTTATGTGGTTTGCGTTTTGTACAACATCAAGAGCATCGTTTTTAGTCAAATATTGTTATATGACGGCGATTCAAAACAATTATTACTACAAGAGTACCGTCATAACCCTCAAACACCAAAAACGAATGTTTTAACAATGGCTGTATAGTGACTCATTCATTAGTAATGACGATTAATGATAGCACAAACCTTGTACATTCAATTTATAAGTTCGGAAAAATCGACAAAATGTCGAATATTTGTATTACTATGTTAGTCTTTTTCATCTTATCTTTAGATCACGAATTTTCTTGGACAAAATTACGCCCACTGGTGGACTCGGAAACGAGGTTCATCTACTTGGTCCATATATTATGTCTTCCTATACTCGCACTAAATCCTTTTCCGTTTTCCAAATGAAACAAAGTGTGCTATCGAATCGCATTTGAACGTCGCGCAATCAAGATAATCAGAACAAATGCTTTTTTTAGAAAAGTAAAGAGTTGATTGGAGTTTATGATTGATTCTCGGTTTCTCATCGCCACTAGTTATATTCATCTTCGTATACTCCTCCAACATTTCATTGATCCAGATTTTCGGGCAAATACTACAAAATATATACGCATTGTAATAAAATTATCGTTTTCTTCTTATTTGTATTTGTAATTTACATTGAGTGTAGTATTCTAATCATCGTGATCATGTTTTGATGTTATAATTTGTCAAAATGAGATGATATCAATCAATAAAGGAACCTTTTAAAATTAAATTTAATAAATTTAAAACATAAATTAAATGCAATTAATTTTAATCTGCATGAATATCTATTTTATTGACAACTGTACAATTTGTCTTGTATAAACGCACAATAATATATTGTTGAATATTAATAAACGTTGTATAATATACATATTTATCATGATCTGTGTCATAGAGATCACATATTCTTCCTTTACTCAATTTATATGATCATACTTCGGTTAGTAAGCTATCTTAAGTCTCAGGCGATTGATGATCAATGCGTTTTATTTCTTTAAATAATATTTTGATACTTCATTTAGAGAGTAAAATAGACAATTCTAACTTGATATCCATTAGAGTGGATTTATTATAAGTTGTTGTATTTTATATTAGATTCTGAACGGAGTGAAGAATGTATTGATTTTACAATGATGTGTGTTTTTTTTTTTTTTTTTTTTTGTGTCTGTCGACACGTTTTGGGGCAGTAAAAATGCTTCGATTGCCTTATGTAGCAACTTTTCTGAAAGGAAAGTGAATCTATTTGGTACTTTGGGGGGTCAAAAGTTAAAAATTTCCAATATTTTTTAAATGCGACGGGAAAAACCATAAAAAAATTTGGGAAAAACGGGAGTTTTTACGCAAAACCAGTTTTTGACGTAATCAAATTTTTTATTTTGCTATAACTCAAAAACTAATCGATGTAAATACTTGAAATTTTCACCAAATGTTTAGATTAGCGTTCTCTATACACCATTAAATTTTCAAAGTATTTTGACTTTTATTAAGCTATTAATAGACGATTGAAATTTTCAATTTTTTTAAGTATTTTTTTTTAAATAACGATAAAATTTTTTTGGCTGCCCAGAAAATCTTGAAAATTTAATACAAGGTTTCTTATAAGTTGTTCCTTAACTGATAAAAAAAAATCTAAAATCGTAAGTCACAATTTTTTTTTATAAGTGCTCAAAGTTCCAATTTATACGAAATATGTAAAAATCACGATAATTTGCAAGTTATTTTGTAGATAAAAATTCATAAAATTTTTTCTGTTCATACTTAAGGTTCAAAATTTTAACACGAGGTTATGTATAAGCTACTCTTCAAAAATCTTTAAAAAAATTTCTACCGGAATTAGAGGAAAAAATTTTATGACTGTTTGAAATTTAAATATTTACGAAATTGCATAAAATAGCGATTTATTCTCAAACGATTTTAAATATTTTTTATAATTCAAAAAGTATAAGTCGCAGATTTTTGAAATTTCTACCAGCTGTTAAGATTGGTATTTCCTTTATGTCATATTTTTTTCAAAATATTATATTGATTTTTAAGCCACTTATAGGCATTTAAAATATTCGATTTTTTTACATTTTATTTTTATAATCGGTGATAAAAAAAATTTGGCTCGTACAAAATACTTGAAAATTTAATAGAAGACTCCACAGAAGTAGTTCTTAAAGTCATTCAAAAATTATTAAAATCCATAGGCACAATTTTTTTTTATAAGCGTTTGAACATCGAATATTGACATAAAATTACATGTAAAATATAATATAATGTAGAATGTTCTAGACTGACAAATGATATCGGTTTTTTTAAAATGCCCTAACTCAAAAACGAAAAACCGCAACAACTTGAAATTATCATTAAATCTTTATATTGACGTTTTCTATACATGGTTAAAATTTCAAAGTATTTTGACATATTTTGACTTATTTATAGACAATTTAAATTTTCGGTTTTTCTAAATTTTTCATTTAAAAATAAAATATACTTATATAATATTTATAAATAAAATTGTATTATATTCTAGACTAACATATGAACTCCGTTCAGAATCGTTATTCGTATACAATGATATCTATCATTGCATTCAAATTTAACAAATCCATTATAATAATGACCTATCCTATAAGCGAGGTGCACTCCACCCCTAACTGTACAGCAGAGCGAGGCCCATCCGGTTCTTTTTTTTTTATTTATATTTACTTATTATATTCTTAAATTTAAATATTCTATAATAGCAATAATCATACAACTTAAATAGTAAATTATATTACTATATTTATATAAGAGTTTCTAGTGTTTCTCTGAAAAATATAATTTATGTTCTAATATTTATTAAAATAAATTCATCATTTTTACAAACAAAAAAAAAAAACAAAAACGATAATATACGTTAAAACATATCGGTTTTATATTATTACATGTAACAATAATTAACATAAAATATTATTTCTTGAGTTATATTTTTAAAGTTATAAACACAAAACGATTTATTTTATTAAAAATGAAAAAAAAATTCTAAGAAATATATAATAATATAGTAAAAATTTAAAAATTATGATGAAGAAAATAAAATAAAACAATTTTAGATAAATCTAAATAAAAATGAAAAACAACAGAGATATGTACCTTTGGAATCTAACATTTTTAATATTTTTCTTAACATTTACAAATCGTGATCGATGATATCGTTTTCGCTTATTTGATGACCAGTGTTGGGAAATATCTAAATAAATGTATCTAGATAAGTTATCTAGATAAAAATTATTTATATTTTATCTTATCTAGATAAATTTATACTCAGTTATCTTTATTTCATCTAGATAAAAATCTTGTTATCTATGAGTACCAATCTAGATAATTTATTTAAATAGAATAAAAATAAAATTTGAAAATTTAAAATGTTTATATATTTTAATTTTTACATTTTTCTGTACATCATATATCTATTACACAGATAATAACTGGCAAGATGACAATCTTCTTATGAAGTTTATTTTTAAAAAAATAACTCTTTATATTATATTTTTATTTTCAAAATGTTTGACATTTGTTAAAAAAAAGACAGAAATGTATTGTTATTTTATTTTTCAAATCAAAGATTTTTTTATTATTAAGTCAGAGAATGATTTGGCATTTTCTTATGAAGTTTATTTAAAAAAAAAAATATTTTATATTTTATGTTTATTAATTTTGAAATGAGTTTAAAAATGATATTTATTTTAAAATGTTTTTAATTATGAATTTTTTACCTAATATCTGTAAGCTGTAGTATCCTGAATATTTTCAAAATCAAACATGAAATTATCTCATATTTATCTAGATAAAAATGTACTTATTTTTATCTTTATCTAGATGAAATTTAGTATATCTATCTTTATCTGTATCTAGATAAGAATTAGTATAGTCATCTTTATTTTTATCTAGATAAATTATTAGTTACCTATTTCCAACACTGTTGATGACAATTATTTTTCGTCATGGTAAAGATGTTATTTTACCGCTAAAACCACCGGTATACAACGCATCGGATTAACACAGTCGATTAGTTATAGGCAATGATTGGTCTTGATATTATTATTCCATTGGTACTAAATGGTAGGAGATGTCACCTGAAATTGGTCCCAAGTCAAATTTATTGCAAATCCCAATAGATCACGTTACATACACTTGTTTCAAGAAATAACCAACGCGAGTCGAGCTAACTGTATAGGCATTCGATGCAATGGACGAAATGTTGAAGAAGTGTTTAACGAATTTTAAAACCATCTTGCTGCTATTTCCTCATAAGCCAGCGAACACGAACTATATATCCAATCCGATTACATTTTCTACTAAGTATAGACACATAACGGTATATTTTTCTATGTTAAAAATACACATCCTGTTATTTCTATTTGACAGTAAGCGTATGAGCTGATGGTTTGGTTGCCATGGCTTGGCTGATAAAAAAGCCATCCGGTGGTGACACTTTTTTTACGATGCATTAGTAGCGAATTAATTTCGACTTATGACGTTTCCATTGCGAGCCAACCGTTTAGATGGGTTCGCGAAGACATAATATTTGAGCCGAGTTCTCAAATGTGTTGGTTTGGAATGTTTGAATGGTTGGCGAAGTGGCATCGTAATCGTTTATAGACGATGCAGTTTTGGTTATGATGTTTATGTATAGAGTGGAATGTGTGGTATGAGACGTGGACAATTTCACCCGTTATCAGGAGGAATGTAGTTGGTTGGAATGTTTGGACTTTATTTTGAATATTCGACAGATTGACAGATTCAAGAAATCGGTACAAAGAAACAATTTAACGATTCTCCGTCAAGGACGAAATAATTGATGGATTTCGAAAGTATTTATAGATTAAAATTATTCTTTAAATGGAATATTCGACATGCGAAAAACAACCGCTGTGGTAAAAGTTCATTTTTCATGTACGTGTCAATATTTGAATGATCACACTTTGATGTTGAGTTTTACGAACTGATAATACGACAGTTTCACAAGAACATTGATATGTACTCATAGTCTGTATATATGGTAGATCGGATTTCAACAAAATTATTATCACAGTCTGGTTTACATGTGTCTAATATAATCAACAGACTTAATTATTTAAATAATATCATAGGTGACAACATCTGTCTTAAATCCGATGTGAATACGTTGTCACTTGAGTATTTTTACAAATATTACTTAGTTTTTTTATTATCGTTTTTCTGACGTAAAAATATTCTAAAAACTGAGCAATACTTGCAACAAATGTTTATGATTCAATGATTGTCTGCTACCCCAATCAAACCCCGCCCACTGATCAATGACAACCATGATTCGCACGAATCATTCAAGTCAACGCCAAAAAGGTGAACACAAGATCAGTTCAGTGCAAGTATCGCCTTCTACTTTATCGTTATTATTAGTAAATACTCGTAATTTACATAAAACGATTTCTCAATTTGATTCATAGTAAAGAAATGATGTTATTATTTCGAGGAACGAAAACCTAGAAATAATTTCTTTGCAAGTACTCTTGAACTTTTCGCAGCACAAACGTATAGTGTTAAAATCAACCTCGTGACAAAAGCTTTAAAGTAACTCACTATTAAACATGACTACAAACAATGACTGAGATGACAATGAACGATGTAGTTTAGTAATTTAAAAGTGCAATTACTTTATTTTTTTTAAATTTAAATTCATACAATTACCAAGTACAGTTTTGTAATCACAATAGTTTTTAATTTAAATTTATTAGAATTTTTCTATTAAAAATGTTCTCGTTAAAATCGATCGTATAAAAACTACAGTTTACATTTTGCTGATAATGTATGACTCGAGAGAAAATTCGAGAGATTTAGCGATGTGTGAACGTGGTCATTGATTTTACGAATAAGTGGTTGAAAAATCAGCTTGCGCATCTGCCTCGACTATAATATATGAACGTTTACGTTTTACGATCATCTACAAACACAGTAGTACATAATATTGTTTATTGTTTTTGGACCACAAGTCCTTAATGCCCTTAAGTGATTTAATTTTTTAATTTTTACGATCGACAACGTTTGGAGAGAAACATAGCTAGTGTACGGGTTTTAAATGTGTACATATTATTGCGTTTTTTATCACACGATAAAATTAACTATTCGCGTAGTTTCACCAAGAACGTTATACGGGACTGTTGTATCGTTTTGATGATTGCGAATTTATTTTTCGTTCCCCACTCGTTCGTTACATTCTCATCGACTAATTTGATGACTGTTCGTAATTTCATCGGTTGCTACAGTACATATAACATTTCGTTGGCCTATGATCAAATCAGCCATTTCACTAAATACCTGTCGATAAAGAGACATTGATTTTAACTCTTATGCTGTTCAATTATCCGCCTAGGTATTTAGTGAAATTAACTGAATATGCGTATTGCGAGCTTGGCAAGTATTAAAATCCGAACATATGTTATGATACCTAAGACCATGTATCATTAATGATTTCATGAACAATTACTTATTGTTATTCTAAATCGAATTTAAAAAACTCATATGATAAAATACTCATAATCAAAAACTATATGAAAATAAAACACCCGTGGATTACCTACTTTGAAAGTAAAAATACGCGCTTTCCAGTAGTTTTTTCCGACGATCGAGATAATCAGTTTTGTGCAATGTTGTCAGTCCACGACTATTGTCAACAATCGACTGTTGATAATCTAATCATAGACCTTATACTCTTTAACTGAGTATAAGGTCTATGAATCTAATACAGTTCGTGATTTACGTCATTCAAACATTTATTATTAGATTGCACAGCTCTTCGCCGCGATCGATCCTCAAACTGTATCGATGCAAATAGTTGTTTTTGAAGTAAGTACAAATGTAATTTGGACTACATTAATTCGGATTGATTAATTATATTAAATCGGATTATACCAATAGTAAAACATAATATCATGATGATAATACTGTATTCTTTTAACATATTAATACGGTACTCTCTGTTTATTTAATGGCATTTAAATAAATTATTTCCGGAAAATTCAATTATTTGTTCGTTGAATTATTTTGTAAATCGATGATCCGAGGAAAGGGTTGGCTTCACTTCGGCACCCGTTAAATGCGGTTCAGCCACTCATACATCATCGTATAAGAACGGATATATTACTGTTCGGTGCGCGGAGGTATACCTATAGGCGCACGCGATCGATGGGATTTTTATAATTCAGCGCGCGAACCCCGTACCTACGTCGACGACGATCGTTGAGCCTAAAGCGTTCATAAATCACAGCGATTTAATGTTTATAAGTGCCTATTTATTACGCGCTCGGCGGGCGGCGACGGAAAACGTTTTATTTTTTTGCTTTTTTATTTTTCTATTAATTTTCGTTTCATTTTTCGGAACGCAATAATATCACGCGCTTCCAAACCTTGGAGAATTCGGTACGCAGTAAACATGTTGCACGCGTTTTTCCTAGCGTTTATCTTCTTTGCGCGGCGTTACACAATAACGTACACCTGTATACGGAGAACGGAATTTGAACAAAACTCGCATGATCAACAGCTACGAGGTGCAATATATATACATAATATATATAAGGTATAGTATAAATATATATACTTATATATAAGGTATCCTGGAAAGACCCCCCTACTAGCCTTACAGGCGATCGATTTGTTCATAAATGCATGTACATATAACACGCTTACCGAATTCAAACAAGAAATTAATAGAGTTATGCAAAAACTGAACGGCGAAATGTATGAGCACGAAATCGTAAATTGTATGGACAGATCAATTGCTTGTAGGGTTAGTAGGAGGGGTGTGCAGTAGGTCCAATATTGTTCCCCATGCACTTTAGAATCTCCTGAACGCAAAAATATGTGATCTTTAAATTTCTGATTTAAAATAAGTAAGTTATAGAATATAAAAAAAAAAAAGTTCTATCTTGGACACCTTTTATATAAATATATTGCACCGCGTAAACACGTCACACGATATGTACTTTGATTGCTGTCCGTTCCAGGAATTTCTCGTCCACCATCGTGAAGCGTATATGTATGTATTAAAGTCACGACTTTAATTCCGTGACGACTTGAACGGTTAAGGATTAACACGCATTTTGTGTGTCTGTACCGCAAGACTTGATTTCAACCCTTATATTATCGGTTCCCAAAACTTTTTCCGTTCAAGGCTCCCCGAGAAAAAAAAAATTATTATAAGAACAAATGACACTACCCGTGAATAGATCAAATAAAATAAGTTACAGTTTTTGACGGCAATAATTGTCCTTCATTGTTTTGAATCGTACGACAAAGAGGTTTGAAGATGAGTGTAAATGATTAACACTCCCCACCACCGTCCGGAAACTGCTGCGCTCTTGATAGTTTTATCGACTTAAAATAGATTTATGTTCTATGTTGTTTTTTATTTTATTCGCGCTATGGAAAAAATCGAGAGGACGGACGAAGAAAACTTGGCTAGAAAACAAACTCTGGCAACATTTTTACAGGAGGAGGGCAGCGGTTTTGTGCGTGTCTGCTGGTATCGATGGTACACGACGATGAATAATCAAATTAAAAACACGAAAAAACAACAACAATATGCTAGAGTGTATTCTCCGAGAAACTGCGCATGCAAACCGTGCAGCGAACTCCACGATGACGTTGTACCGCAAAAGCTTATAAATCTTGAAAAACGCATCAAGCGTTATGCTTACGGGAAACTAGCCAGCTCGAAGTCAACTTAGTACATCACGAAGTGCGACGGTACAGTTTACAATGCAAGTGTAACACACTGTACCGTTATTGAAACACAAAAGAGTGACATCGTACGGGGGGCAATGGGATTGTAAACGTTCTTGAAACGCAGACGATTTACGCTTTAGGGAAATACAACGCGAGTCGAAAGATCCACGAGTCGATTTTTGAACAGTGTGGCGAGCGTACAATACCACTCGGACCATTTGTATGTACCACTCCGGGACCGTTGTGCTGCAACAGTACGTAACTTCAAATGCACAGCGGGAGATCGTTGCCCCGCGGAGTCGTTCGAAAACCGCACGCATGCACGCACGCATACGCTTCACCGAAAACCGTAAAACAATAGCGAAACAATGGTACATCGTACCGACGATGAGACGACGCGTGCGTTAACCGTCGCACACCGGCGGACAGGTTAGGATGCGATGGGAGGGGGACAGGGCTAAGAGGCGTCCGCCGTGTGCAATGCGCGTTCGTCGTTGATGGGAAGTTCTCGGCAGTTCAAAGTTTAGCCGTACGCACCGCAAGCAAGCAAGCAGGACACGTTCACCGCGCCCGTTGGCTACGCGCAGAAGGACACGGAGGACGCAGCAGCTGCAGCAGTGGATCTCTGAGCACGGACAAACCACGTCGTTCGATCGTACACGATACCGGGTGGAAAACAGACATGCGCGACAAATGTGTAACGTGCAAACACTTTTTTTCACACCCTGTACGCCGCTCTGTTGGATGTTTGTCCGACTTTTTCGGCAGAAAAAAAAAAAAAACGGTTTTAGTCCGTCTTGTACGCCGTCGTTCCGTGGCTAAATAGTAGATATCTAACAGACGATGTAAAACGGTAAAACAACGTAGTTATCTTGTTTCCGTGTATTTCTGTATTAAATCGATACATTTAAGTTATAAAGGTTCCGGCCAATCGTATAGTACCTACTATCGTTTCACTCGTTATTTTATTTTCAATTCATTGACCAAACCGAAATGCCTGCGTTTTCTTCGAACTACAAATGTTTTCTCGAGGAGCTAAACGTTGTCTTCGATTTGCAGGGATTTTCGAATTATTGAGATTTCAACTGTCGAGAATCTACTTCGACATAGAATACGTGTGTACGATATTGACTGTATACATATACATAAACCTGTACCACATCGCCGACGGATTGGACTATCGGACCGGAACTAGACGGTTACGGGTTTTATACGGACAACGGAAAACCCTTTTCTGATTTGATTTATTTTTTCTTCTTGTTGTCGGTTTTGTTTTTACCGCGATGTCCAACAAAACGTTACGGGGAACGCGATTAGAATTTGATACATTATAATATATATAATACATTACAATATATAACGTTATTATCGAAAACCGTCGAAACGTTTGTTGAATATCTAAAATGGTGCAGAGTATAGCGGTTAAACCGAACATGCGGTGCGCAATGATATTCGGTTATGACCAGTGGCATTATTGAGGCTGGGTCATGGAAGAGGGAGATTAATTTTTTTCTGTTGTAAGAATACACAGAAAAAATTTCTTTTTTTCTCGAGTCTTGCCTTAGGGGCACGTTTCCTATTTGCTAAATTGCTATTCTCTGTGATTTCAGTTTGGTTATCGAAATATAAACTGTTCGACAAATAAGAATAGAATCTTTGTGATTGACAACAATACATATGTAAAAATTAAAATACATTTCTCGTTTCATTAATTATTAGAAATAATTATACATTTTTTGTACTCGGGATAACGGAAATAAATCGTTTTATGTCGTCAAAAGTTTAAAACAACTTTTTGTATTTTTTGTTTTTGCACTTTTGTACTCTTAAATTTTACAAAAACTTAGAAGAATAAAACGTCAAGGGAGTGAATAGACATCTAGTTAACCCCCAACTACTCCACACGATAACGCCACTAGTTTTGTTCGCAGAGCAAAGGTCGTTAGTGTAAATGTCATAATTTTGACCAAAAAATTAAAGATCCGTTTGAGCGAGTAAAATTATTTTCAACTGCATAAGATTTGGTATTGATGCTCATAATGTGAAATAAATATTTTTCCGATCCATAACTTTTGTCTTCAACTGAAGTAAGACATAGATTTACTGTGGTATCATTAATAATTGGTATTATATTAATTAACTTTTAGTTAACATAATTAATATAATACCAATTATTAATGATACCACCGTAAATCTATGTCTTACTTCAGTTGAAGACAAAAGTTATGGCAGAAACGGGCTCCGAGTTATATATCCGTCAATAAATGTCTAACACAAAATCGGAAAATTGTGTATATTCATTTTCGAATGGTGTTATAATTATATTAATAATTTTAATAATGTTAAATAAAAGTTAATTTTCCGATTATGTCTTAGAAATTTATTGACGGATATATAATTCAGAGCCCATTTCTGCCATAATTTGTGGGCATCAGCATCAAAAATTGACTATCCTGAAATCACAAATAGACTAAAATTTAAGGGTTGACCTATTGAAGTTGACATTCGTGTACCACCGTTTGGCTAGCATCTTATTATTTGATTTGTGTTTTTTATGCACGTACCAAAAGAACCGTTATTAATTGTTTTCCAAAATGTGACAATTTCTAATGATTGAAATCATTACTCGTATATTACAATATTACTACAAATATACATCGATATATTTTTAAAAATGGATTCATTATTAACCATTAATCATGTTCATTATACATGAATACATTTTATGAGTTGTGTCGACCGTTAAAATATTAGCTTACTAAATTATTTTTAGTAAATCAATCATCACCATTGATTTTTTTATACATTGTAAATTACATAATTTACTTATAATCAACACTAAGACAAGCACTATTTTCGGTGTAATAAATACTCGCTCAAATGGTATAGAACTATAGGGCCAAGCAAACCAAATGTTGGGTCGATTCGCCCAAACGGTCTACGCCCCGATCACATTGGTACACTTGAAACGATACGATCGAGCATTATTATTGTTGTGCGATCGCACTGTATATCCTTGTCTCGTCATCGTGCGCGCGGGATCGCGAGGCTCTTCGGTGCGCACCAAACGATTTCCGATCGACGACGATGCGAAACGAACGTGCTGGAAGATTTTCGAAAAGAAAAAAAATGTAATGGACGAAAAAAAAAGAACGACTTTGAAAACCTTGAGATCGAACGTTCCATTGTTTTCACTTATTGCGTCGTGCAGTTTGTCGAATCACGCGTCGTGTTCTATTGCAACGAGATCTCATAATCGTCATAACAATATTATATCATTGTCTCCGTAGTTATGCCCACGACCAAGATGACTTAAACGTATTTATATGTATGCAGTCCAATCAACTTATAACGATCTTCAACGTATCCAGAGAATCATGTCCAAACTTTCATTTAGTTCGGATTACAAAAATATAAAAAATAAACCTCGACTTTTAAGATAAATCGATTTATTACGCGAAATGTTTATAACATTATTGATTATTATATTTTGTGTATGTTAAGATGTTTGACCGCATTCGGTGAACGTTGACAGCCGCCAGTGTATGTCAACATACATCAAAAATCGTAGTGAATGTTGCTAAAATAGCTTTTATGCGGTTATACACCGGTGATTGTGGACATTTACATCTAATGCTTGGTAAATGTTGACCACACTTGAAGCGTGATATATATTAAAAGATATTTTCGATAATATTAAGATTTAAGACGTTATTGCCAAATCACAATGTTACGAAACTTGTTTTATTTATTTTTTTTTTCAAATACTTCTATGAGACATATGGTCGATTATTGTTACCGCTCGAGATAGTAATCTCGTTATTTAACAATCCGATTTTCTGTCGTACGATTTCTGGGTATATCTTCGTTAATATCGACGCGTTTACTAAACCTTGCACAACAGTATTTTTCACCGTGTTCAGGAGTGTTATTTTTAATTATGGTTTCAATTAAATATGATATCATCAATCATAAAAATGGAAAATATAAAAAACATATTTGATGAAAAGTTTAATTGATTTTTAACCAAATCGAAAAAAAGGAAAGATAACTGTTTCAAATTAAGTGTCGAAAAGTACTATAAATGTATAAGTAAAGTTATTGTGCTAAAGAAAAAAACAATTTCACAATAAACTACAACGAAGTAAATACATTTAATGTTATCATTCAATTTAAATCTATTTGTTATTTAATTTCCCATTCGTGTCTCTTATTAAATATTAATTGTAAATACTTGTAATAATGTGATTTTTATTCGTATGTCAACGTTCAACAAATAACTAATTTAAATGTCAACAATCACCGATAAATGTCCGCAATGTTAGTTATTCGTAAAAATAGATTACGTGTTATGCATTTTTCATAATATAATATTTCTAAACTTTCTTCATAGAAATTGAGGCTTATGTCAATTTTTTTTCTCGAAATTCTAACACTCCGATTTCCTAAAAAGTAGCAAAAAGTTTGCACTTTTAAATATTTGTTAATTTTCTTTTTGCAGAAAATATTATAGGTGAATATAAAAGCTAAATTAAATTTCAAAATAATTTTTATCGTTATTATCGGATTATCTTTGTAACCGACATCGTTATGTACGACTGAAATTACTATACACTGGGCATAAACCAAACCAAATATATTGCTGAGAATCGTTTCATCCAGAATAACATTATACACAGCGTCATAAACGATTTCGACTGTGTGTATATATATATATATATAATATATAAATGTAAATCACTCATTAACTAAATTTTAATATTCATTCATACATTTGCATAACAAAGAAATTTTTAAATAATTGCATTTTTACGGATCGAATCAGTTTTGGCTGGATATATAAGTTTTTAATTTCTCGTGCATATAGAAAATATTTTATTATATGTTGATTTCAATAACTACCGATTGAATTTTATTTAAACTAATACAAAACACATAATAAATAAATATCATATATTCAACAGTATTGTGTGGTTTTTTCGACCTCAAATTTTATTTTATTTCGAAATAGTTATTATTAAAATCCTAATTAGTAAAATATTACTCTTATGAGACTGGACATTCAGACATTCAGTTAGTAATAAATAAACACATTTTTTTCTAAAATTTATTTCACGATAGTGATTGCAAGCTGTATACTTATGCGTAGTGTGCACCTAAAAACAGTAGTGTGACTTTGCCAAAAACTTGTGTACACTCAATTTTGTTATGCACGTCGGAGATCGGAAGACACTAATTTAATGAATTTAACAATGTAAATGGTTATATATAATAATTATGTAAATCATAACCGAACAGGGTCCTTTGATGATACCGTAAAATGTCCTTACAATCATTTGGGACCAATTGATTCTACGTTGTAGAAAAAATTAAAAAAACAAAAAATATTTTAATAAAACCCAAAATTGAAGGTAAGTAATTTTATAGGTATCAAAACGTTTAAGGCTACGTAATATTATGCTCTTATTGTTGTTGTATTACCTTTCAAAACAAATCAGCTGTCCAGCCGTATTTTAATTTAACATGCAGTTATTCACAGTGTTGGGAAATATCTAGATAAATGTATCTAGATAAGTTATCTAGATAAAAATTATTTATATTTTATCTTATCTAGATAAATTTATACTCAGTTATCTTTATCTTCATCTAGATAAAAAACTTGTTATCTATGAGTACCAATCTAGATAATTTATTTAAATAGAATAAAAATAAAATTTGAAAATTTAAAATGTTTTTTTATTTTCATTTTTACATTTTTCTGTACATCTATATACCTATTACACAGATAAAAACTGGCAAGATGAAAATCTTCTTATGAAGTTTATTTTAAAAAAAATAACTCTTTATATTATATGTTTATTTTCAAAATGTTTGAAATTTGTTAAAAAAAAGACAGAAATGTATTGTTATTTTATTTTTCAAATCTAAGATTTTTTTAATATTAAGTTTAAGAATGATTTGGCATCTTCTTATGAAGTTTATTTCAAAAAAATTTATTTTATATTTTATGTTTATTAATATTTGAAATGAGTTGAAAAAATGATATTTATATTTAAATGTTTTTAATTATGAATTTTTTACCTAATATCTGTAGGCTGTAGTATCCTGAATATTTTCAAAATTAAACATGAAATTATCTCATATTTATCTAGATAAAAATGTACTTATTTTTATCTTTATCTAGATGAAATTTAGTATAACTATCTTTATCTGTATCTAGATAAGAATTAGTATAGTCATCTTTATCTTTATCTAGATAAATTATTAGTTATCTATTCCCAACACTGGTTATTCAATAGTCGTACGACTCTTGTACACGCACTAGAACCAGCTGATTATAGTCACGAGTGAATGAATGAGAGGGGGAAATAATGATATATAATACATAACTATTTATGTAAAGATAATATATTTCATCTCTTTTAAGCTCGTCTCATAGGTGTATAGTTAATTAACGTTGTCACGTTTTAATTTATGTCTCAGTTAATTTTATGTAGGCGAATATTACAAGTTAAATCGGGTGGTTGTAGTACATATGAGAAATTGTGCATATTAACGTGATTTATGAGTGGGTTTTTTTTTTTTTTATCGTCTTTTTAAATCGTTTTATTTTTCGCAATTTTATAATAATATATTTCAACGTTTCAAAAAAAAAAAAAAACACGTATATTTTAATTTTTTTTTTAAATCAAATCTAATACACATTGTACCCACTAGAAGCGGAACCAATAATATTGTTTTAACCAACAAATGTTCTTTTCCCCGAAAAGCCAACGTTTAACGAATTCGTTTGTATCTAAATTTTCATTTTTATTTCCATTTCTAGTGAATAATTATCCATCAACACAGACAACCACTTTACCAGTCATTTGATCGATAGCTATAATATAATATTATGATAAACAAGTTACACTATTCATAAATCGTATACATGTTTTAAATTTTAAAAGTATTTAAAAGTATAGGCCGCACTGTCGAGGTTTTTTTTTTCTCTCGAAAACGGTGACATCTAATTTGAATAACCATAGGCCCAACACGCGGTTGTATACTAGTGTATAATACTTAGCCGTAAGTAAGACTTAAAAATAAATATTTTCCTATATCGACTTATGAATAAACGTGTATGTGTACCGAACACTATGCACTTTAATAAAAATATTTGGTCAGATGCGTGTGGGGGGGGTAACTCGTGTTTGCTGCCGCGGCTACGTTTTACGCGCATGTGCGCAGCAAACAGGTGCCATTGTGTGGTTCGTTAAAAAACCGAGTTATTAGGTGCACCAACAATACGCAAGTAAATATTTGTACGATCAACACGACGGTCTATGTAAACGATGTTTACTCAACTTATTGGCTTCATTCGTGGAAAATCGACGGTTCGTCATCCAAGAGCAGCGTCGTAAGGCGAGTGTGATGTAACCGCACCGTTACGTTTATCACTTATTATCATGTGTCGTGTGGTCCCCCCCCCCACCCCGAATCTCTGCGTGTACGCATCAGACGTTTTCGATCGTACGCCACAAATGAAACGGAAAACGACGCGACCTCCGCGGTTGTGTCGTTCGTGAAGTTGGCCCACCTAAGTATTTCAATTTTTGTAAAATCTATGCCATTATTTTACAAGTCATTTGCAAGTATTTGCAAGTCCATTTTTAGAATTTGCAAGTCCAAACTTTCACCGTGGAACCAAAAATTTAAAAGTTGGGCCAACTTCACGTAGCCCACCCATTTTGACCCAGAACTTTGAAATTGGTATCAAACGAAAGCTAATGATTAGCAATAATTTGCAAGTCTGTTTTTAGAATTTGCAAGTAATTCGGGCGGCCGGTAAGAGTTTTCAATGTTAGGAAGTTAGCCCACCCAAGTTGTCCCAGAACTTTGAAAATTGTATCAAACGATAGCTTTAAATTTGCAAGTATTTGCAAGTCCATTTTTAGAATTTGCAAGTAACTCGGGCGGCCGGTAAGAGCTTTCAATGTTAAGAAGTTAGCCCACCCAAGTTGTCCCAAGTGTATTGAATAATATTACATAATTAGTATAGAAATTTGCGCGCCTCTTATAATTGCACCCCTGGCCCATGGCCTCTTGCCCTGCTTTGAATACGGCCCTGCATATCACCCCTACTTAGGGCTTTCAAATATAAAATTACATCATTCTTTGTACCACGTTTTTATTAAACTGTACGACACTTCTCGCCGTTTTGAATTTTTGAACCAAATTTATGGCACTCATTTTCAACATATTTTTTTTTTTAATATCATAGTTGTGGCGGCTAATTCTTTTTCTCCAGGGGCCAAAAAATAATTTCATTTTTTATGCTTAAGATTCTCTTTGAAAATTTAGTTTGCAAATTGTAATTGTAAATAGGTAATACTATGATATGAAATAACACAAATGCATTTCAAATTTTAATATGTAAGTACACTAGGTACTTCCTAGTGGGAACAAGCAGCGAGTACCAAATTTTCAAAATTGATGTTATTATAACGGACTCCGCTCGTACTCGACTCGAGGTTACTTAGTACGATACTACATCGTATTCGTTTGAACCATCGAGTTCGGTATAAATTTCGAAATTCTAGGGCGACTTGAAGTCGGTCCATCCTCCTTTCTTTTAATTATAATTCGCAAATGGTTTACTCGCAAATTGTGAAAATAGACTCGCAAAATATTGGTATAGGTTTTATGTTAATCCGGCGAAAAGGTCGGGCCGACTTCACGTGCGTAACTTACTTACGTTATAAGTCGGCTAATGCTGCTCAAGTGATATAACACGTGGTACAGTTCGTAAAGTATAAATGTGTTTTATTGTAGAAAACCAAAGTCAAACTAATATCTTTGTCCGGCGGAAACTGATCAAAATGTTGTCATCTGCGCCCCAGCAGCCGTCGCATCGTTTGCGCGTACGATCTTTTATCCGCTCACGGATTCTGCGTTCCACAAGTGTTAGATAATGTACACATCACGTGTGTAATCGTGTAATGTATTTTTTTTTTCTCTTTCTCATTAGACCTATAATTGATTCGGTGAATCGCCTGTTATACTATTCTTTTGTGCGTCGAACAAAAAGTTTCGCGTTCGTTTTTTTCCCAGTGTCGGTCTGGGACCTGTGTATACAGCGTAAACCACTTGGTTCGCAGTGCAGTCGGTCCTCCAGCATTGTATAATAATAATCGACGTGAAAGAATCGCAGAAACAGCGATAATAAACGATTATTACCCAATCCGATTTTAAAAACGTTTAAAAAAAAAAAAACCAAATCTTTCGTAACTCAACACGCGTGTAGGCACTGAGAATGATATTGTTGTGTTTGAAACGTTTGTTTCGTAATAGATAAGAAAAAAAGGACTATTGAGAAAAGAAAAAAATGTGTCTTTTAACCCGTCTTAACGGTTTTCTTTTGTAAAGCAAAAATAAAACTATATTATCTACCGTTAAAAGCGCGATTAATAATTTGTACGCGCGTTAACAATAATAGTTAAAATAATTTTCAAATCAAACGTCTTTCTGACACTGACGCTGTAGGCGCGTACGCCATAGGCTGTGCAGTGAATGAATGTTCCGTTTCTTTTAATTTTTTCACTACCGCAATCGAACACAGTAACATAATACACATACAATAAATATAATAATGTTATGTGTCAAATCGTAACGAATGAGTCGTATGATCGACTTTCGAATATTTATTTTGTACTATTTTTCTTTTTTTTTTTTAACCAACATTATACGACCTTCTCAATGGTTATATCGTCGAAACGAGGTATACATGCGTTTTATAATTTTTCGACGGAATTCAATTCCACTACATCCATTATAATCCATTACATCCACCACATTCAGCAACTTTGTTCGGGGACTGTAATATGTAAAAATACGTTTAAAGTATTAAAAATAATAAAAAAAAATTGACCTTGAGGCTTATGACTCTCATAGGGTTAATAAAAAACAGATACTCAAAATAAAACATTTAAATAAACTGCTCTGCACAAAATTATTAATAACACTGCCTGACTGCAAACGTATGAAATCGCAAGTATGAATCCACGGACTCCTGGTTATAATTGAGCCAGGAAATCAGTTTTTGAAGAATTATTTAAAAAAAAATTATTTTTATGATTTATATTAGTTTCGCTAATAATTCAGTGTAACACGTACATTTTCTCAAAAATGTCAATACAATGAGATTTATTAAATTTAACTCGTTTAAAGAAGATTGTAAATTTTCTTTAGATAAAAAAAAAAACTTTCAATATTATATTATCTTTACATATAGTTAATGATGTACCATGGGTAAATAACTTTAGTTTTTACTAAAAAGTATTTATTTTTATTACTTTGCATGAAAGATTTTATGATTTTTTTTTTTTGGAAATAATATTAAAATTATAAAATTGTAATTATTTATATTTTTTTGTATAGTATGACAAGTAAAAATATTTTCAAAGGTGTAAAATGTTGTTTATCATTCATCTGCTTGGCGACTAAATACTTAATATTAAAGTCTTAAGAATTTATACGGGTCTGATGATCGCTAAACGTTTTTCTTTCACACTATTTATGTATTTTTGTAAATATGTGATAGGTTCCTAATAAGGTACTAGTAATAATTATAGGAATTAAAAACACTACATTTTGAACAGTATGGATGTGTATTTATTTATATTAACTATATTTTAATATTTAAAAATTGTATAGTTATTGTAGACATCAATTTATTGCTCTATAAAATCAAAATTCAAAAAAACCAAATTTACCAAATTTACCCAATAAACAGGATAAATGTTCTGTAAATATTGTGCATTTAACAACAATTTTATCTACTGATCACTATGTATATACACTGTATACTACAGCTATCTATTACAATACTCAATTACGAATCCCTAAATTTATATTTCGTATGACAAGTTAGAGAAACTCTATAATAAATATTCGTAATTGCGAAAAACCAACAAAACAAATATGTATATTATTATAATAGAAGATACAAAATTAATTATTAATTTAAGGAATCAATACGATATAAATATTAACATATGATTAAATAAAATAACAAACACAAAATTACAAAAATTAAGCAAACAATGAAAACTATATTGAGGACTTTTTTTTTTTTTCGTTTGAACCGAGGACCAGGCGGTTGCTGTTTTCACATTACTACAACCCGGATATTGAGGACTAGTGAGATCTATTTACATCTATGAACTATGTTATAGATCGAAGAGACGCAGAAATGTAAATTAATACAATAGATAAAGAATAAATATAATAAATAATATCCAGTATCTGTATGTACTAATTTGACTGCATTTCCACTGTCAGTGGGCAGAGACGTAGTTAAGAGAGGATGAGTAGTAACTCCTTAAAATTTTTTATTGGTGATGTTTTCAATCGTGGTTAAAAGCCTGTTGTTAATAAAATAATATAGTAAAATATTATATAAATTAATATTTATTTACAGTCGTGATATTTTTAATTGCCCCCTCTTATTTTCATTAAGCTCCAACTATGCTACGGGCTGAATATCGTTTAGGTGTCTATGAATGTATGATCCTGTGGATCCTGGCACACAAATTATTTAGATTGATTATGAAAAATTAATTTTTTAAACGAGTGGCAAAAGTTTATTTTTTGTCCATATTCTCGTTCTGCATGTTAGCTGCGCGTTTGATGTTTTTACTGTGAGCACAACCACGCGAACCATCTGAATTAAATACCACTGCTTTATATTACAATACATGTATTCGGAACGAGAAAAAAAAAAAGGTTGTCCGATCATAATGTTCAGAGATTTAAAACACTCGTTATATTTTAATACAATGTGATATCGGATAGACGTATAGGTGGTATTCAGCATAATTGATTGTCGTCATTAATATCTGTAATTACTTTTATGTACGTTCGATGCGTAGGACATTATGCGTATACATTATTATAATATATGCGCGTGTCATTGGTATTGTTATCGTTGTTTGCACGACGTGTTTTTATTTATTTATTTTTTTTTGTTTTTCAAAGTCATTATTACGTATAAAAAACAATTCGTAACAGTCGAATACGGTCTAAATTTAGAATATTACGCAATGACCATGGCCGGATCGTTGCCCATAAGACGTTAAAATAATAAATATATTTTAATCGTTGGCGCCGTTAGTGTCCCGCATGAAAAGGAATATGGAAGGCTAGCGCTCTGTAGGCAATTCAAATCGTAATCTCAGCACATCTTCGTTGCGATGACCGATCGCGTATCCTTATGATGTTTTGTGATCCCCGTACTCGGAACTCGAATATTATGTTTCGTAATTATCACATTCTAAGTGAATACGTATCAAGTTATATGAGGTTAGTTATACATAACTTAACTAGTTGAAATAGTTACGTTACCGCATACAGTCCCGTATATCAAATCTGTGCCCCGTTGTCCCAACAAAAGTAAAACGAGAAGGATTTTGTCCTGTTCTGTTCTAATTGTTAATGTGTATAAATTATTATTCTCTTAATATAAATTATTAGTCTTGACTATAAAATGGTATTAATGAGTTTTGATAATTTAAATGGTTTTATTGTAATATTATAAAATTGTTTTCATGTATAAATATTTATTTGTATTAAAAAATCTTAGTGCGCAATAAAATGATGGGTGTATGATATACTTTAAAAAATAGTTGATATAGTAGTAAAACCAAATTTCTTAATAAAATAAGTTGAACTTCAGAAAAAAAAAAATAGGAAGTAAGTAAGTAAATGACATTAATTATGTCTCCAGTAATATTAAAATATTAACGATTACATTTTTAAAAATCGAAAATTTCCAGTGCCTATTAACAACGAAACTAATATCGTTTTATGTAAATACGTTAAAACATCTGATTTCGTTAAAATTTCATTTTTTAAATATTATAAAACTTGTTTGCGAATTTCCAGTATTTACGGTATTCTACAAATAAAATCTCATGATAAATCTTGTATTTACTTGTCATGCTTAAAGTATAAAAATTCAAAGTTTTATGTATTTGAAACTACATAAATATATCATATTTTCAGAAATTGTTTTCCTGACATTTTCGCTAAGCTAAGAAAACATAACGTTTTCAAATATCTGTAAATTGCTATAAAAAATCTTTCAAAAATTAAACCATATATAGAATATGGTCATATAATCACTGAATACTTCAAGGTCTTACGATTAGGTGTTATATTTTGAGTTCCGAAGAAAACAAAAATTTGATTTTGTCGAAAACCGGTATGCCGTAAACAGAAAACTGTTTGGAAAATTTGTAAAATGATTTCCCTCAGAGTACCAACTATACCGCATTACTTATTAGAAATATCTTTCAATCATGAAGATCGGAGCAATCTTTGAGGTCAAAATCGTGTACACGGACATTATAAGACACACAGATCGGTACAACCGACACGTCCCATTCGGAATCTAAATTGCGTAATTCAACATTTTCGGTGCATTATTATATTTTTAAGTGGACAGTGGATGCGTTTCTCATTATTTTCTTGTTAGGGCAACGAATTACGATCTTTGGTCATTATACGTACGTATGGTTTAAAACCGTCGTTGCCGCCGACCTCCCGCGCGTTCCGATTTATGTTCGCTACCTGTGGGACCGACTGTATAATACCATATGCGCTTAACATTTTATGCACGTACGCGTTTGTAAAGAAAATTCCGGATCGGACGACCGTAAATTTTCTCGATCCACTCGTCGCGCGAACACTTTATACATAACATAATATCCATGTTTCTGGGCTGAAAGCAGTACAGTATTTTTCGCCGTGCACCACCGCGCGTTACATTTAATCCAGTGCCGACGCGTTTCCGTTGCTGTCGTGGATGTTGTTTTAATTTTTTTCTGAGAAACTATCGAGTGCACCTACCACGTTATGTAAACACTCGTATACATTATCGTTATTATTATTATTATTATTATCGTTATTTTTATGACAAAAAAATCGCATGAAAACCGCAACGACGTGCATGTTGCGTTGTGAAACGTTTAATGGAGCATTATTGAAGTGACAGGCAAAAACATACGTCGTGGGTGTCGCAATATCGCTACCGATAATTTTACAATGATGTACAGTAACATCATCATTAACTCGTTACAATCAATACCCATCATCTGCTGCTGTACGCGCGATTGGAACAATTGTACAAACCCGATGACCGTACGATTAAACGCGCGTTTCCATTCGGTTGCCACGACCTTATAATCGCAATACCGTGTTTGGGTTTGGCTAAAAACGATTCTGAATAACCGTGAGTTCTGATTGACGATACGTTAATCCGTAGACCAGTGCCGTATTCCGGTGCTGAACGAGTTTTCCGCCGTGATAGATGTGCCTTACACGAATGTACCTACTACGCGTACCACTGTCGCAGAGCGCGATCAAATTTCCATTTCGTAAACGTTTCCGCGAGGTTCGTCTTGGGCAGGTCTCGCTGTGTTTCTGATGTCGTTCGCGCGAAAAAAAAAAAACGAATCTATCACGAGTTCACGTCGCGATGCTGGGAAAAGCGATGCTCATTTCCTGCGACACGCAGTTCGATTCGGAGCAAATAGTACTTATATAATATCGTGTAACGGGCGAAAAGTACTTCATGCGTGATATTACGAATCCCGGAAAACACGGGAGGAATAAATAAATAAATATTTGGGAACGGATAAACGTGTACGGCTGGTGAATACACAGAAAAAATATGTTCCTTGTTTCATTCGGGATCTAAAACGTACGTCTACGTAAACGATAACATTTTTTTTCAAACTATTATTGTTTACATCCTGGCTACCGATTTACAGATAGTTCTTAATTGTAAATGGTATAGTGGTAAAAATGGCAATAATTTGTCCTTTGATCGATTCGTTTCCGTGATGTCTTCCGGGAAACGAGGCGTAATTCGAACTTTGTGTAGATCACTGTGTATCAGGTTAACGCGCATCAGGTACAAACGGATTATTAGCCCGCGATTGAGGGCAACGATGATTAATAGACGTATTGTTTAAGTAACCGCTTTATTTTATTACGATAGTTGAATTCGACTATTTTCAATAACCGTAATGTTTCACGGAACTGTTGACTTTTATGATTTTGAATTAAACCTACAAGTCTGAAAAGCAAAGTGATTATATTCAATCGCAATAAAATTAATGAACTCCACGCATTACGATCGATCAAATAGTTTGACCTTCCAAAAAGGCGTGAATTCAAAGATAATTTATATATTCATGACAAAATTGATAGTTTACGTTCACTGGCAATTCGAAAAATTCTCTGATAATTATACATATAATATACTTAAAAAGAAATTTATTTATATTTAAAATGGAATTTGTATGTGTTGTAGATATAAATAATTTTTCTTTATAAACACTATATAATTATAGTTTTATAATATTGTAACACCATTTCACTGTAAACAAATCATTATAATTTATTCATTAATTATTCATTTATTTATTCATTTCGATTTTTATGTAATATTAACAGTCAGTTATGCATCATGTTTGGGTTTTTTTATTAAAATATATTAGCCTATTGTCAACTTGATCAATTATTTAATTGTTATTAAAATTTATGTTTATAGTATTATTAAGATGAACTGGAACCAATATTTTTTTAATTTTTTTTTTTATCATGTTCATTGAATTTTTCTAAATTTTTTTTTTTTGGAATTCCAAAATATCAACTTTGAACTTTTTTAACTTTTTTTTGAGTTTTGAATATTTTATTTCCAATATTATTTTATAACCGTATCAGTCAAAGAAAAATAATATTTAATTTGTTTACATAGAAATCATATATTTTTAAATGTTAATAACGCGTAATGATAATAAGTACAATCGTAATTCATTTTAATACTTCGTTCCAACATAACTTTAACTGCATATTTTTTTAATATAATGTTGCATAAGTTGGTCTCGTGGCGCCGTCGAGTAAAACAAAAAATAAATAAATAAAAATACAACGTTTGTATAAAGTTCATGCCTACGTATAATGTCAAGTAGGTATATAATGTATACACTAAATATCAAATGAGCATAAATTGCTTATGATAATACATATATAAGGCGTGTATTAAGTTCTTGTTGTAAAAGTAGTTTATTTGACAATACATTTTAACATAATATTTTGGCAACATGGCGTACGATTTTATTGTTTCTTTGCAATATTAATATTATTTATTCGTATCGTTAGTGGAAACGTTCATTGTACCGCATGACTAAAGCGGCCATATACTCGTTTTTTTCTAGTCTAAACGGGACAAAAATAAAATTAAAATATTTGATTAAAAACAATTTTTCTTTTATTTAATAATTATTGACGAACTATTACAGTTTTGTTGAACAAAAAAATTAAACATTATTAAAAACAACTTTTTTATATATAAAAGAAAAAGCGTCTTCATAAAAAACCGGTCGACGGTTATTGTAATACTGAAACAATGAACTGTGAAAAACAATTCATCGATTCCGTTCAACACCAACCAATAAGTAATACATTATATACACACTACATTGTGCGCAAATAATAGTTAAATATAATAGAAACAATAATTCGTCGACAGATTAAAACTGATTATTGTTATTTTTTACTATTTTCTAAAAACGGGACATTTTGGTGTCCCGAACATTTTCCTTGCAGCAACGGGAAGAAGATGTAAAAAACGTACGGTCACCTTACGAATGACACTTGTGTTACTGTGATTTATTTAAGCCTGTCGTATCTATTTAAATCGCCCGAACAAGTGACACTGATGTTTGAATAGCATTCGATTGAATGCCCAAACACTATTCTTTAAGATAAATACATATTTACCTAAGTTCACTCGTTTACTCGGTATCAAATACCGGTAAAATCTCTGGAAAAATTGAACTGCACTTTTTATCTAAACTAAAATTGTCGAACCGCACTCGAGTAAAAAAAAAAATGTGATATTGATGCTTTTATAATAAATCTAATAATATTGTATTTTACTGTAAACACATGTAAAATATGTAAACGGAATTATTATGCAACATATTTTATGTGTTGTAAAAAATGATCATTAAAAATAAGATTATTGTTTTGACCATTTTTCTATGACCTTGTGCAGTTTTACCTTGTTTTCAACCCAAATGCAATTCGACTCAAATAAGTGCATCTTACTCAAAATAGGATTGTATAGTTTATCCGCGTGTTCGGATCTAAAATTATTTTTCCATAAAACTTAGATTTTTTTTCTACGTCGAATGATCTATGACGTAGACGTTGTTCGATTGGATATTCGACTGAGTGAAAGTAATAAAAGTAAAATTATAAAATATGGTTATTTTATATTCTGTGACGAATAAAACGATCCCTGCGCCATTATTATTTCAATCGGGAGTTGAACGAATTTTTATCGCAACACGATTGAAACGTCTGTTCGACTAAGAGCGATATGCGTTCTGTTACGCTGTCGCCCCCGTCGAACTGTAACGATTTATGTTTTTTTTTCTTCTTTTATTTTATTGTGCATATTTCCATAGCCCATTGCGACATGACGTACGAATGCGAAACCATAATATACTACATCACTGCCACCAACACACCGATCATACCATCTGTTCAAAACACGTAAATTCCGTATTCAAAATGTTAAGCGGTTCTACACGCGATGCGATTGTGCGTTCGTATTTCAGTACGCACTACAACGATGGTGTACATATACTAACCCAGTATAGGTGGTCCGCGGGTTGACTTCGTAGGCGGTTACGTTCGAAGTGAATACATCGAGTATGCGGCCAAACCTGGACAAGGTTATGGACAAAAATAAAGGTTTAACTCGTACGCAATGCAATAATTAATCGAATTAACTTTTAATACGATTCTCAACAATTAGTAGAGTTTACATGGCGCGTTACACGCAATAAGAGGTTAAAAAGAGTTAAATCGATTAAAACCATTTTTTGTAGTTTTTTTTATTTATTTACTTATTTTCTTTTTTTTAAAAAAAAAAAAAAAAAATTGGGTTTATATTATTACAAAATTGCTTGTAAAAATCGGGTCCGTAGTCTCATACTAATCGGGAAACATTGGGTTACACCGTTACCGATTAACATCATTGGTCGTACGAAATGGTTCAGCAATAGTTCAAACGATTACGTCTAATGGTTACAGGACATTCGTATTAGACGGTCTGGTATTAGGAAACTGTACACCAGGGGTGACAAAAAAGTCGATCGTAACATGAGTTCGAGTCGATCGCAACTTCCTATCAAGTTTTTTTCGAATTCTTTTAGAAAAGAGATAAAATATTTATTTGTTTTCTGTAAATTTTTATATCTTTGTTCAACCCACAAATAAAAAAATTAAAACAATAACAATAAGATATTTATATTTTAAACTGAATGATTAAAAGAAGTGTAACATGCATGTATATAAAATACATTTTTGTTAGTTATAACAATTTTTTTTTTGTGGTCAATCGTAACAACCTAGAAAAACTCATAAGTCAATCACAAGTCTTTAAAGTTTGGCCACCTCTGCTGTATACGATCACGATGTATTAGTCTCTATTAAAACGGTCACAGTGCAGTTCGTTAACACTACGGACCGGAAAACTTGAAATCGCACCTGCGAATCCGTGCAAAATAAAACGAAATATTATTCCTTAGGCGGATTGCAGGATTGACTGATGTTTACGTGCTTCGATTATTTCGGTTTGAGAAAGTTGATATTTTAATATTTTAACACATTAGTAACAACCTAACAATAGTCCACATTAAAGATGTTTGTAAATTTTCCATTGAAAAATGTTACAAATAATTGCCTTCATGCATATTAAAAAGAGATATGAGTACTATCATTGTCACGTGCAAAATGTCATACGACGACTATTCATTATGTTTTTCATTGAACCGTGAGAATGATTTATTTAGAAAAAAGAATCATCAATAACAATCAATCAGTTATAATGATAATTTTAATGAACCCACCTCAATATTAAAATTTGTTAAGCGAGGGTTGTTTAAAATGAAATATTTAAAGTTATAATACGCTTTCTCGAGGTAGAAAATGCACTCGGAGCAATATAAAAACATTAAAAACGGGTTTTGTGGTTACCGAAGGTCATATAATATTTTGAAATTTGTGTATTTCGAATAACTGAAATTATTATTATTTTATTTTATTATTATTATTTTTTTTTTATAATTACACGTAACGAGTGTGTATTACACATTTCTAAAGGTTTTTCGTTGGTTAAAAAGTCATCGGTTCACGTTACACTATATATAAATACACTAATGTCCAAAGTGGATGAATATCATAATTATATAGCGCATCTTAATCGGGTTTAAACTTCACAAACTAATTTTAACAGAATAGGATGCTTCTTTAACAGGATAATGTACATACTACTGTTTTCTTTTTTTTTTTAATTTCGTGCAATCTATCCACACACGCAACAATTGCAGTACATAGCTCTGCTGTACAGTTGGCGGTGGAGTGCGACTCGTTCATAGGATAGGTCATTACAATGGATTTGTTAAATTTTAAGTCAATGATAGGTAGGTATCATTGTATACGAAAAATGATTCTGAACGGAGATGTTATGTTAGTCTAGAATATAATACATTGTTATTTATAAATATTGTAATAGTATATTTTATTTTGAAACAAAAAATTCAGAAAAATCGAAAATTTAAATTGTCTATAAATAAGTCAAAATATGTCAAAATACTTTGAAAATTTAACCATGAATATAAAAATCATCCAATATAAAAATTTAGTGAAAATTCCAAGTGTTTGCAGTTTTTCGTTTTTGAGTTAGAGCATTTTAAAAAAAATGTATTTTGTCAAAACGTGGATTTGCGTAAAATTTCCCATGTTCCATATCGTTGTAAATTAAAAATATCTATTGTAGTTATGGATAATAGTTACATATAATATACAGATATTTATAGTAACTATACGTCCTTTAATTGTAATTGACATTGTTTCAGATGCGAAGAAAAAAATTGACGTTTTTTGACTAGTATGTATGAAAACACTGTTATGCCATGATCATGTATTTTTGAGCGATTTAAACGCCTGACCATACCTCATCTCGGTTCTCCAACTTGAAATATTTCAACTTTATATACTTTTGTCACCCATTTTGTCCCATACTTCTAAACTAATATCTTATTTTCCACACTTTTAAAGTATAACTTATTATTTAATAAAATCTCCACTATAAAATGGTATTTTTTGGTTATTTTCTGATAATTTCGAAAAAAAGGTTAGAAGATTACGGCCTCCCGTCAACGATCGATTCCGGAAACAGCGATATTCTGACCAAAATAATTAGCCACCGGACAGGAAGAGCAGGCACGTAAACCATAAATGAATATTACGCGAAAGATCGATTTATGAGGATAATGCGGTCGTGACGGTTAAAATGCGAGCTCGAAAAAATTACGATGGAGTGGTACAAATGGATTGACTGTAAACGACCCATGTTACAGTAAAAATATTATTCGTAAGAACGCCACGTCTTCCGTTCACTGCTAGCGTCACACTCTAAATCCTAAACGGACTTAATTTGCCTACATGGGATTTTGAGCTAAAATTAAGAGTTTTCTGTCCTGAAAATCCTTAAATCCTGATCAACGTAATTTTATCGGCCTATATTGTACATTTTATTAGCCAGATTACCCGATCTAGCTCAGCGGTAGATCAAATTTTTTCTATTCCAGATTAGATTTATCGATAAATAACGGTTTTTTTTTTTTTTTTTTGTAAATAAAAATAAATAAATGACAAAATATTGAAAAATTCGCACATTATATTTTATTATTTTGTTATAATATTTAAGTATGATAATTTCGTATACAATAAGGCTAGATTTACATGAATAATTATTGCTACTAACTGTCCATACGATAACGTGCGTTGGGGGGGGGGACGCCCGTTCAAAACTACGGTAACTCAAATATTTTGTCTACACGCGTAAGATTATTAGAACTTGTCATAAAATTTCAACAATGTGCTAACGCATTGTTTATTTGTGACGCAAACTTCAAGGCGATAGATCTTTGTTACGATTTTTATTTGCATACCTGCTCTGTAACATTTTTTTTTTCCGTTTACAAAAATGGATAACATCGATTTCTGACCTTTTAATGATGAAATTGAAAACAAGTTATCAAAAGATTAAATTGACTGCGAAATCTGTTGAAAATTTTGGTTTCGCATGTACTTAGGCTTAGATACAAATTGACGTGCAAACTCGAAGTAAGTTTGATTTTTAAAAAAAGGAGTAGCACGATTTTTATTCTATTTCTTTGCCCGGAACGCTGTTTTTTCTGTATAAAATCCATAAGAGTATAGTTTCTGCTACGTTTATCTTCGACAGAATACAATACACGACTGATTTTATTATTATTATATTATATTAACGCGCAATATATATGATTCGTGTGAGCAATGACTAAAAAACAACATGCGAACTTAGCCCAAGGATATTTAATTAAATTTATTTGTACTATATTAATTTACGGTGCGCGTTGTTCAGCCGCCGAGTGAGTTGTACTTGCACTCTTAAACATATCGACAGATAAGTTAAGCACGTTTCACAGCAATGTAAACGGCTCGACATTCTCAATCGATTGCCGTTTTATGTGTTTTTCGTCCGAATCTTGTGGCACGTTAGTGTGCCGTGCTTTGAATTATGTTGCACTTACCTGCGCATGTACGTGGATGTTATTAAATAAATGTTAAAACATACATCATCCTTTGGCGTTAATGTACGTTTCATTTCCAAATCAAAACTATACCGTTCCGTGTACGTTATACAACAAATCGTGATGTTAAATTTATGTATTATGTCCAAAGTGGGTCATTATTTGTAAATCCATTAACATTATCATAATAAACAGTCTACATCTACTGCAGGGGTCGCTAACCTGTTATGTCTAGTGAGCTAGTTACGAGTACGTTAAAAGTTTCATCGGTCAATAATTATTTGTTTTCAATTGTAGCACGTTTGATGTAATATTTTTTAGGACCACTGTACATTATAATGTTCAGACCCAGATTGCATATGTTAGAAAAGTAAAAAATTATTGCAGATTCATACGGTTGGTTTGGGGAGGGGGGATTTTTTGACTAAAATATTTTGGTCAAACTACCAAAGAAATTCCTCCAGCGATGGCGTGTAGTATTTGATTTGATACAGACCCTTCCATACGCGTTTATTCCCAGAATATTTGCAACGTAAAATTGTACTTTTTATCAAATACACTTTCAATTAGACCAAGTTTGTCCGTTCCTTTGTCATTATTAAATATAACAATTGCGAATAATTACAAATTTTACAATTTGCAAATCTAAATTGTATATTTGTCGAATTGTTGAAACCATTGTTTTTGATTGATTTTTCATCGATAATTTTTCATTGATTTCCTAATAGTTGACTAGGTTTCCGAACTTTTAACCGAAGTTGGGAGGCTACGTGATTTTGGCTCCTCCAAACATGAAAATTATTTTGCCGTTCCGTTCCTGATTCGAAAATTGTAAAAATCGATTTGCAATTATTTTGACAAGGTGTTTTGTAACGGATCGGACAAAATGTGGGGAAGGGGGATGCTAACTTCATGACCATCGCACTCTGTGCGTTCTTTTTATCTATAGGACAATAGTGCAGCAGAAAAACAACGGATTTCGAGTGCTAAGATAAAATCACAGTCGTACAATAAAATAGTGTCGTGTCATGTGTCTACGTTATGTATACGATGTGTTACACGCGCTTGCTTCACTACGTTCACGTGTATTATACGGATATACACGTATGATCCATTTGGTTGGGGTTTACAAATAGGTTTTCCGTACGGAACGTCTTCCGATGTTTATCATTTGTGCTGTACCACGACGACAGTAGAAACGTTATAATAACATGCGTGCAGTCTTTTCCCGCGTATAAGTATTTTATTAAGTTTTATTATAAGTGTAATAATATAATGGTTCTCATTTCTTTTCATTTCATTTTTTTTTTTTTTCATATATTCTTTATTTATTTTTATTTTTGAATTTTATTCACGTCAAACGAAATATACAGTGACAATGTTTGATACAATACGACCCACTGTCGTATAAACGTACGATAAACTGATGTTTTCTTCACTTTAACATTTCAGTCACGTCGGGCAGAAAAAAAAAACAACGATGGTTTATACGGCGTTCCGAACGGAATTAATTAAACACACGCGGTCTTTTGTACGCCGAAATTGACGAGTATAATATCGAAACATTATGATGAAAAGCAACAGCTGTATACGTACAACATTACTGTATCCGTTACAATTATTATGTATTTACCGTGCACATACCTTTATAAATGATTTTAGTTTTGAGATTTATTTACTGTACAACACACGTTACACATACTTTCCGGTATGGAATGTTATTATATTACAATATTATCGTTACGCGATTTTCATTTACGTCTTTGGTGTTTAAGACGTGTGTCGTACCTTTTACGTCCGATTCACTATTTATGTCCATTAAAGCTCTGCGCAGGCCTGATTTTTAATGTCCGAACCCGTCCGATATGTTGCTTACATTGGTTTATGGTTTAGCCCGCCCAGTCCAGTTCATCTTTATCAAAAATTAATCTGACTCGATTAATTTTAATATATTAAAATAGCCCGGCCCAGCTCAACCTTGTCTTGTTTTCTCCAAAAAATTAATGTACTCAATGTTTATTGTGTAATAAAAATAAAAACAAAAGTTTTTTTTTTTTTAATAAAAATATTTATCGTTTTTAATTTCATATGCCTATTCAATGTTATTTTGAATTAAAATTAAAACGTATCGTTTTTAAATGAATAACGAATTTTTATTTACATTTATTTCTGATAGGTTTTAGTTGAAAAATGCTCACATGGATCCAAACAACTCACAAGTGCACGAAAAAAAAAAAACAAAAATGATTGAAATATTGTGAATACCGCTAATTACGATGCCGTATACTACAATATTAAAGGTAAAATGATTCCCAGCAATGTTGTTTATTGGTTTTTCATTCAATTTGAAGTGTTACTGATCGTACACAATTATTTTAGCCACAACTTTAATCTAGATGTAAAAATATTCCATTTTGAAATTAATTTGATTTTCATATTCGCCTATAACAATATCGGAAACAAAAACTTTTGAATAGCAAAAGATTTAGTTCTGTTATTCATATTAAGGAATCGAGTTGTTAATATTTTTAGTTAAATAAATAATAGAAGTTAGTATCAACATTTTACGTTAAAACTTATAATTTTATGAATGTAAAAATGATAAATTCCTTGACAAGAGAAAACAATAACACAGAACGAATAATTTAATTGAAAACGTGTTTTTTATCCTCTTTGACAACTAAATGCGCTTATACTTTATACTACAATACCACATTAATATTATTTACACGACCAACGGACTGGTATCAATAATATTCAAATGAATGTTACATACATTTTTTTTTTTTTTTTTGTAATCCAGATATACTTGACATTGCTCGGTTTTTATTCTCAAGGTTCCTTGGATATCCTTAAAAGCGAATTTGACTGTATAAAATTATATCCAATGACTTTTCGATTCCAATAAGTTTCTACACCTAATCCGCGTCTGTAAATGCACTCGTATTCGATATACATAGAACATAGGTATTTACTGTGAGTAAAGTATTCAAATCAAAGGACATTCATTGGTATTTTTGTTTAATCAATAGACTATGAAACGAAAATGTATGATAATACACCAATCGTTATTCTCATTATGATCGAACCATTTATAGATATTTGTCGAAATGTGCGTGCGTATAACAGCAGTCAGCAACTACTAATGAAGCATATATATTATTATTATTAATATTAAACTATATTTATACACTGTAATGTTGTATACAATGTACGGAAATCTAAACGTTCATTAAAAACGTATAATGGCGTTTTAATACTGTGACTTTGATCAATTTATTTTTTTATTTTAATTATCTTTCAAAACACTGCACGTTTCAATAATAATAATAATAATAATATGACGAACGTTGTTAATCAACACTGTTGTGGCAACGATAGAGCGTACCTATACAAAGCCTATTAATAATAATAATAATAAATGTAAAATACAATAACTAAAACGTAACAAGCAAATATTATTATTACAATCAATCGGAAGACCGAAACCAATCGGCGGCACCAATTTCGATGATCATTATCTTCATCGCAGCCTCTATGTACACATACGGCCGTTGCTGATTTACGTCGACAATCATTATTATTATTATTATTATTATTATTATTATTATTATAATATACCTACACAATGTGTATTTTTCATCGCACACCGCCACTGGCCGAGCCACGATGAGCTTGGTATCGAATCGTTGCGAACGGGAACGCGACGATGGTCTATCGGTAACGGTTAGGGGAGGGGGGGTACATCGTAATATACGTGTATGTGCGTTCCTTGCGGACGGACAATCGAACGATAGTTCCGCCGACGTAATATTACCGCCGCGGCGACGGCGATTGATCGGACGACAAATTATCATCCCCAAAAGCGGATAGGTCGACGGGTGTACGGCGGTGAAAGGGCGCGAAAATTACGGGGATGCGAGCACACGCAAACGTGGTGCCGGGGTGTGTGATAAAGATAGCCGTAAAGATAGACTTGTAGACGTTGTCGTAGTTGTCAATGAGTTTGCTAGGAGAATGTGATTAGATAATTGGTCAATCTTAATTCGAATTGTATAAATAACATTTCTATGGCGTAATAAGATGGAATATTAAAAATATCGGTGCACACGAATCACGTCTCGAAATCACTTTTCCACATGAATTGCCTCCCGGGTTTTCTAAACGGCTACACGAATGAAGCACCGTAGCCCGGGAGCTCGGTGGAAAAAAATCATTATTCACGAATAGTATTTGATACGACCGCGATTAGGAATTAAATCGGTGAATCGAACGCGTTAGACGTCGAGGTTATACATACTACCGGAGCGGTTCAAGATTTTATTGCGCAAAACACAAACATGGCGCGCGTACCTAATCAGTATGATAAGTAAAAATCTAGAACTACGTTCAAAGACTAGATAATATTCTACGTGTACAATGACGAATGAGAATACGTTTTGAAAACGAAAACTCAAATTGCGGAGACCGGAATGTAGCGGTGATTCGGGGAACAATGATGCATTTTTTTTTTCAACAAAAACGAAGGACGTACTCGGCTAGACACATTGGACTACGCAGAGGTGCATTGACCATAGTATTGGAATAAAACAGTGAACGAGTGGAGTGAGAATGTAATATAATATTAATTATTAAGGGTACCCGGAGCTTTAAGGACTCCAAAACACGGATTGATAACACAATACATACAATGTAAATAATGAATACAAAACACTATGAGCTTGCGCACACAATAATTCAAGCATAGGTAATTCATAATTATTGGTTTACTTTCTTGCATTTTTTATTTCTCTATCTCATGACATCGATAGGTACTACATCTAATGATTTCGAAAGACTTTTAATGATTTTAGACTAATTTTAAATGTAACAATAATTAAAGTTTATGATGCAATTGTTAAATTGTATTTTTGATTAGTTTTTTTAACGAAAAATAAAATTATAACAAACTCAAATGACACGCAGAAAAAGTCTAGTCTAATAAAAAATGTTTTATTCGGCACACGAATATCGAAAGGTTCGCCATCCGTGGTCTATAATAAAGAGCTATTATACGTAGCTCGGAATAAAATTTCAATTCGGCATCGCACCTGTTATCGACAAACGAAGATATCGCGTCTTACCACTATGTGATCATTTAAACGATTTTGTTCTATAAAATGTTCTCTGCATGGTTACGGCGAATATCAGTTGTGCAGCAATTGCAGCAGTGGCATAACTTGCCGAATAATATAAATTGAAACGATTTCGGCCGATCTGCAAGTTAACGTACGGGTTAGTTGTACCGCAGAGGCCACCGCAGAACGGAGATCACATGACTGTATACAACACTGTATTCTGTGCGGTCGATTATTTTTCATTACGTACTCGTATTATACCGTTGTTCTTGTTCGTGGTCATTCGGATACACACGAATGCTGTTTATACACCAGATGCACACACACAATGTTCGTAATATGTTTTCTCGAACTTTGGAACAACGTTTATGCTTATTTTTTCATTATATCGTCGTCGTCTCAAGCTTCATTTTACGATCATTCTTCAAAATCTTAACGTATTAATTTTGCTTTGCACTGAAGTAATATTTAACTAGTCGAAAAATCATCATAATGATGCTGGATCAAATCTATGCACTCATCGTTAAGAGTGTATCAAGTAGTTATAATTATTGTTGTTGTTGTCTGTGTGCCGGGAAAACGATAGTGGACGAACGACGGTATGATTCACGGAACATAGTCGTACACGATATAATATAACATACAACACAGGACTCGAAGTATGAAAAATAATGCAAATGCTACGAACGAAAGTAAACGAAAATATATGAGCATTTATAGGATTAATAGAACAGCTGAATCTCATTTCACGGACTCGTTTTAAATATAATCTTTAGTACACTTGGACGTAGAACGGAGAAAATCTTTGCAGGTAAGCACTGGGCACTTTAAAATTGACCTTAGTCGATCGATCCGGAGCATCCAACTGCCCTTTACAATACACCAATCATGACATTTACGGCATTACGTAATCTTTCGATAGGGCAAAATAATTTTTACGATGTACGTAGTGCTGGTGGGCAATTGTGAACAGGTGAAATCTGCAAATTAATCTTTACGCGCACGAATATGATGTGCGGAGTAGTGACGCTTGTCAAAAATCTATTAATATTGCGTGTACTCCGGCCGTTTATGGCGATACTGCGTTACAACACAGTGAAGATATTGCGCGAAGAAGTTACAACCGTGATTGATCATATTTGATCGTTATGAACTGGTTGGATTGGTCGAAAATTCTATATAGAAATTTAATAACTTTTCATATTGTTTTTCGTCCACATATTTTTAACTTAAACATTGCAGCCGCCGCACGATCGAAATTTATAAACGCAGGATATTCATTATTACGTTTACGTACGTACAGGACGAGCTCAACACGATACGAGAGCAAAGATATGTGTATGAACCTAACAAGGCGACGGAGAAAGACGCTGAAACGTAGATAGAACGAGGGTCATGGTTAACAGTGCGTGTATGCCAGACAATGTTGGGGAGTTGTCTAGGAAGTAAGCCGGAGGAAAAGGAATGTGAAAGGGGACAGGTGGGTAGACGTGCGCGAAGCGTACGGGAACTTCGAAGGTGATTCGGGACATTTGAAGGATATACGTTGCAACGCTATGTTGGGGAACGTGCACAAGAACCACTAACGCGTTTTGCGCTCGCGAATTCTTGCGATACCGCAGGTGTAAACGTATAAACAGGTGTAAACGTTTCAAAAATATTTGCATACGTGCGGTCAGAATTAAAAATGGCCCGTAATCTATGTAACGGAATCGCTGTAGACGAGTATGTTTTATGCGCGTTGATTCTCTCCGTCACATTATAACCTTTATAAGTGTTCAAATGCACCGGACGCCTCTTGGTCGTGCATATAACATAATGATATATGATGTTTGTGATCGTAGAATTTCGAATTTATAACGCGCCCTTTAACGGTGTACAACGTAGTCATTCGTTGTTACCAGAACAAAAAAAAAAAAACAAACGAGCTGTATTGGATATTTCCTTGATCGTTTCGCGCAAGTAAATGTGTTTCGATAAAATATTGTCCTCCAATCCGTTCGATACTTCGAACTGATCACTTGGTACTCTACGTGCACAGCGTTCGCGTGGATAAGAAGACGAAAACAACCTATCGATTGACCGCCGCCGCGCCGTAGCGCGCTTTGTGTGCCATCGAACGACGTTGTTGTCGGATCGTCGCGTACGACCCACGTGCAACAATCGGTGTTCGTTGCAGCAGAAAAGGACGCGTGCAAATATGCGCGTAAACCAAAAATGCACTCGGTGGGAATTTTTTTGTTTTCATAACGAGCCGCGGCGACGGAAAAACAACGAACGCGCAACGTCGCGCCACCGCAGCAGCAGAGGGTGCCCACGGGTGACACGTTGTACCGGTTTGGGCGTACGTCCAGGAGCAATAGATCACGTGCGCTCGTAAAGATCGCGCCGAAAACCGTGAATCGCAGCCGAGATCGTCGCAACCGGAAACGCCGTGCGCGCGCGGAAACGGACGGATAACCCTTTGGGCGACAATCGCGAGAGAACACCGCAGATCGTCCGCGTCCGCGTGTCCGACCAAACGGCTTTTCTCGTTCTGAAATTTATGCTCTTTCTCCTCGTTCGAGACACGTGTACACGGTATTCTTGTAGCCGACACGTTGAACGACGACACGCGACGGTTATGCGTTTCGAGTGCTTTTCGCGTGTCCGCCACAAACCGTACGCTCGGTACGTTATAACTATAGTGTTTCCAGCTCCCCTTCCTACCAATGTAAAAAATCTAAAAAAGAGTTATGCGACTGATTAGCACGCAGTTCCCAGGAAATAATAATTATAACAATTATTAGGAATTAGTAAATGTTTTAAGTGTTTAAGTTCTATGTAGGTACGTTTAACGATCTGAAGTGAAACGAAACAAAAACATATTGTTTTGTATATTTCATTTGATACTGTTGCGCGTAGGAAAAATATTAATTTCCGCGATGTAGAAAGGGAGAACTGAACCCCTTAAACCTCTTTCCCATGTCTACTGCCCTAATGCTGACTTGGTTCCTAGGTCATTCTTTTATCCGAGATCCGTGGTTATTTTTATGCTTCGCGAATTTTATTTATTTTTTCTACCCAATTCGTTTGTAACCTGTTCATATAGAACACGATGTTATACTGCTACGAAAGTAATCAACTCGTCAACGTCGCTTTTGGTTCGAACCACTGCAGCTGAGATCCGTTTGCTCGTACGCATTTTCTCTCCTACGTCTCGGGCGACGTTGTATTTTCCATCCACGCGGATGCACGATCTCGCGACGACTGGATGATTGTACATAATCGATTTGCGACAAACGTCTCACGCGGGGCGACACAACATTTCAATTAGCCGCGTGTCCGTGCAATGTATAACGTAATACATGCATACGTGTATATTATTGCATACGCGTTTGATGTACACATATATTTATAACTATGTCCAGTGTTGTACGTTATTCTACGCATAACAACAGTATAATATATTCAATTCCGCGACTTTATTATATTCGTGCGCCGCACTCGACAATTGTATCGGTGATACGAGTGTACACGCGATCGCACACACGCACACACACGCAAGCGGATCATCAATCGTATTAGTGCACGCACTTAAGTGCGATGTAATGTACTTTTCCGCTATCGAGTTCACGGATCGTTGTTTAGATTTTAATCGCGATCTCTGAAAATTACGAGACGGGAGTGCTGCAGCGCTATGTGTACATACATTACAAATATATACTGTAATGGTATACGTATATGGTGATCATTCGTTTTCCGTCTATACATCATACTGTTGGTATCCGCACGCGCGAACGAGACAATGAAACTTGTTTGTGTTATTCACGAGTTGATGCACTACAATACTTCATAATTATCACTCGGTCGGAACTGCACTCACAACGATGAGTTGGTGTTATTTAAAGAAGAAGACAAATCAAACAGTTTTCCGTCCGAAAAAATAAGAAGGATTACATGTCATTTTACGCGCAGACTTTTTATTCGTATAATCTATAATAAAAACATTACGGCTGCGTCTGTATTTAGATTTTTTTTTTTAATTTTATACATCGAATTAAAATATACACTTTATAAGATGCGTAGCACTGAAAATTAGTGAAGAGACGGTTATCCTGATGTACAAATCTTTGAAGCGTCTGATTTTTGAGCATTATTTATGCATAATTTATTATTTAATCTCATAATAGTTTTATAATAAGTAAAAAATATAAAATCATAATTTAATCCCTTCTTCAATGATGTATAGTTCTTAGTATTTTGAGTATGTACTTTTAGATTCTGAGTGAAACAAGGAATGTATTAGTTTTACCCTGACGTTATTTTTTTCTTATTTTTTTTTCTGTGTCTGTTTTCACAATTTCGACCAGATATATTGTTCTGATCGTCACAACCGTGAGAAGTTTTTTAAAGAAAATAGTGTTTAGTCGTAATTAAAGAGGATAGTCTTTTTTTGAATACCTCAGCAGTTTTCAGAATATAATTGATAAAAACTGAAGAAAAATTTAAAAATACTTCCACCATGATTAAATTGAATGTTGAACTCTGCATCGCCTAGTATTTTATCAGTCGCTATTCCATTAGACTATGTATATAGAACTTATTTAAAGTGTACTTGAGGTATACTGATTGTAAGCACATGAAATACTCGATGAAAAGTTTTTATGACTGTTTGTTAAAATAAAATGTCTGTGTTAATATTTCTAAATGTAATTACAACATATGGTATGCACTTTAACGAGAATCTGACACAATCAGTTTTATCACAATATACATACTAGGCAGATTTCACTGCATTACACTTCTGAAGATTTATGGTGAACAAAACGTTTTCTGAAATGGAATGGAATACATTTGAATTGGAATTCAAAATCAAATTACTTTTCGAATAGTTTAAAATTTGATCCCATGGCTGATCAATGTAAATGGTTTAAGAGCACGCATATATTTGTATAAACATTAAAATTATGAGTTCAGTAGAACCAATTTCAAATTGTTTGCTTAAATATTGAAGTAAACCGACTGATTATCAAATTTGAAGGGTAGAACATTATCTGTATATGTATGAGGACTTTTTATGTAATATTTTAATTTTCATATGAATAATGGGTAGGCTATAAAATATATAAAATATTGCAGTATTACAATAATAAAAAAATTAAAATAATAATTATAAAAGTACACATAACTTGCTTAAAAATTAAAATATCGTTTTGCTACGTTGTACATTTGATACTGTACATTTTATGTGGTCGTGGAGCATTTTCTTAAAAACTAAACATCGCGCATTCTGTTGCAATACACGTACATACTTTGATACGTGCGCGTGCAGAGTTTTTCGTGAACAAGAGGATTGAAATACGAGCTCCGAAAATCGGAACTCATTTATATGCCAACCGCCACAATGATATATTGTTATGATGTCACGAGCACTTTTACTCGTTATAATTATAATACGTGTTTGACATACATATATGTATATATACCCAGCGAACGCATCTTCGTCGGAACGAGATCGCAGTCCGGTGTCTCCGAAAACGATGTTATTACATGTACCCGACCGTTCGAGTGCGAGTCGTTATGTTATACGTGTCCAACGCGACGCGATAACTCCAGCGAAAAAGGACCGCATTCCGCGGTAAAGACGATTTCCCTCCCCCCCCCAACCACTCACAAAGAAAACCGCGATCGTTACCCATCGTCGACGTGTTGATAATTACAATAATTATGTTACTCCGCAATCGTGTTGTAATATTCGACGTCGTACTTTTAGCGGTATCAATTCGTACTCGTACGTTATTGTAATATTATGGATCACTACCGCCAAGTCATCGTGTTCGGGACTTGTGCGCCGTAACCCGTACGCTCGCTCGTAACTTCGGGTCCATGGTACACCGAACACACCCGTCGCACTATATCTAGCGGAATCCGTATCCCTGCACTACGCACTCTAATGTTGCCCGGTCGATGTTTATAGCCTTGCGTTGCGGCACTCCGAGGGCTCGTAAATCTCGTAACATACACACAGTAATCAAATGAGCGAAACGCAACGGTGTTTATTGTTCCAGCACGAAACATCGTAAACTAAACGTTGGTGTACACACCGGATTGGACCGCAACGTCGGTTTGAACTATTTGAACGACGACGTTGTTGTAGTTGGTTTAGATGTCCCGTCGCGGTCCACCCCGTCGGCAACGATTTACGGACACGCGTACTGCACTCGCGAGGTCTCGTGCATAGTAATAATAATTACAATAACCGTAAGTTTTACGTGTACGTCGACGCACGCGTACGTAGCGCGGGGCATTTTAATGATGCGTCGGTACACCGTTCGTCTTAGTTATTTCATACCGGTGCGGGGTGCGAACGCGAGCCAAGGCGACGGGACATCGTGCTCGTTCACGACGTAAAAATGCGGCAGCGATGACGGATGAAAATAGACAAACAACGACAAAACGTTTACCGCGTACCGCTCGTCTGTCCGCGACGCCATCGGTTTTTCATCTCTCGTTCACGATGCGAGCGGTCGTGTTCGTACAATGCGCACCGCGGCCCCAACGGCCCCGTACGGTTTCCGTCCGTCGACCGAGAAATGTTTTCCGGAAAACAACCCGTTCCGGCAGTACGCGACACGGTCCACGGGCGCACCACGGACGACGCTACTACGGAGGTCGCGTCGTAGAAACGGACGGATTTGAAAAAATCGACCGAAATATTTATCGTGTTTACAAAACACGCGGTTCGCGCAACATTTTCATCCTGGTGTTGACCATCTCCACGGGTACGCTGCACGGATAGTTTATGTAGTGAAGTCACAAAGTGTGCACCACGTGGTTTGACGAAATAATTTTAACGGTAATAATTATTTAAACCGCGTTTCTCACAATATACCATGATAATTGTTACAACCGTTGTTCGTCGGAATCGCAGTCAGCACAACGGATGAGCCGCGACCATGTAAACGTAACGCGACAACTAATGCGGAGGAAAGAAAACGCGTGCGTTTCGTTGTGTCTCGCTTTCGCAATGGGTTGGGTCGTTGTATGTAATAGTAATTTTCCGTATCAAACATTAATATTATCCGTGAACGCAATGAAAGATTGCTGGTCCGAAGATCATGATGCTAACACGACCAGCTACGCCTGGTCGGATGACACTCGTCCATGAGTAACGACTGATCCAAATCCATCAGCTGATGACGGTTCGTCCTGTATAATATGATACTTTATGTCGTGTATGTAGATCGTGTAACACAAGGTCCTCGCTAATGAGTACACGTATACCTGACTCTATTAACATCACTGTATTTACAAACCGGCTGAAATTGTAAGAACATTTGACGACTTTTATTATTTCCCATTTCACTGTGCGGTATGAACGCTCACGTCACTCGTAAATCTACTATTACAATTCTTCGTTCTTACAGACTTTCGGTGATTTGTGATTTATCTTATTGCTTAGCGGTTTGGTTTTGATTACATAATTAATGCACACTAATAAACGTAATTATTACATTGACATTTGACAACGACCGCACGTGTGGAATTAAAACACATAAAACAAGTGAATAAACATGAATTACAAAATTGTTGTATTATAAACAATATAAACCTAACCTATAATAATAACGATATCGATATGATTATCAAACCGATGCACAACAATTTGTGACAAACGTTGTGCACTGGGGATAAGGAAAAACGATTGATTTCGCGCCGAGATATCCAGTGTGAAACGTTGCCGAGTTAGCATGTTTCTGCTAGTCGCGTTAACTATTATCATAATCTACACGCAATCGCGATGCCTCGTAATACTAGTGCGTTATGTGCAATGTTGGATTAGTTACTTTAAAAAAAATTATTGATTAATTTACTCGTCGCTCATTACTTAAACGTCATGAGACATTATTTTAATTTTCTATAAAAAAAAAGTAATCTCGTTACTTTCAAGTTACAATTGGAAAAAAAAAATGTGTGCACACATCTATCAGTATAATTATCATTTTGTACATATTTTTAAACATAACACGCGACCAATACGGTTTTGCTGACAAATTTGTTGTATTGTACCTATTTGTAACGCATCATAGCGCGTTGCTTTCCATAACGTACAAGTACGACTCGTGGTGTATTCGAACCCGTTGTGTACATTCGATTTGGTTACGAATCGCGCACGGGTTGGCCAAGCCGACCGGTACGCATGTAGTACGAAGCGCCTCATGCCCACGTCGCGATCGTTCTTGGCAAACCGTACACGTGCGCTGCGAGAGACGTCCGACCGCTGCGGCGGACCAGTCATCGACGGCCGATCGAGGAAATAACGCGGATTACGTCACGGTCGGTTGCGAGAGTTCCCGAAACCCCTCGGCGGCCGTACTGAACAACATTGTTGTAATGCCGTCCGGTCGACGCGAGCTCCGGACGAGAATCTCGTTTCGCCAAACGACGGTCGTCGATCACGGCCGATTTTATCGCTGTGCCGACGGTTTGAGTACGGGGTGGATACGAGCACGATGATCCGTCGATGACGGTCGATCGTTCCGAATTCGAAAAGCGCCCCGCTGCCGCAACACGGTCAGTGAAAATTGTCGACTGGATATTGGGCAACAGCATTGAGTGTGTTACGGCTAATGAACATTGTGAAAAGTTCGACACGATTTAACTGACTAAATATTATCAACCTCGAAGATCCGATTTACGCGTAAACAAAAGAGTAACACTTACTCTTAAGCAGAACCACAGGGCAAAATGTCAAAAAATAAATAAATACTTTAACTAAAGTAATATTACTCGTATCACTTTATCGTGTACATATATATGATTCTTCGTGTATAGGGCAAAGGACTTGAAGCATTTGCATACTTGTTTCGCACACTCGCAAAAACAGCAGAGTACGAAACAAATACGTTTCATGCTTTCGTAAAGCTAGTTTTATTGCATATAAATACATATTTCGAGTCCTCTTTATTTTTAGGGCATATTTTACACTTTTATACGTTATTTTATACTTTTCGAGACATATTTAACATATTTTTTCCAAAATGACATTTTTATTTCAAACAATACAGTCAAAATGTTTGGATAAAAATTTATTTATTTTTAATTTTTGCAGTATAATATGGGTTTTGACTGTCTGCGAGCACACATTTTTCATAGAAGTGATGACGATCTAACGTTGTTTCTTTACAGAAAATTAAGAAAATTAAGTAAAATGTATTTTGTTTATTTGGCTATTGTATACAATATATTTAAATTATGTAATTGTCTTGACTTGATTTCAACGCTATTTATTTTAATTATACTTTTAAATAAAAAGACTAAAAAAATTTTTAAGTGCATATTATGGGGTTTTCAAGTGCATAAGTGCTTGCATATTTAGAGCTTTTTGAGAGCTACAAGTCCTCTGCCCTACTCATGTATATAGAAAAAATCTACGAAAGTTGTTCTCAACATTAGTTTTCAACAACATAGTGATGTCAAAGTAAGGTTCGCATAAATTAAATGGCGCGCTCGAGTGTAAAACTCTAGTTTCGCCGATATTCTCCTAAGGAAATCGTACGGATTTCGGACAGGAAGTGTAATGATTCTTACGAGTGTTCGATTCTTTGTATCGGAAAAATAATATAATGTCATTTAATGCGTTTTTTCATGCAATCGATGATCACACAAATGCAGCAGGTGTATCGTGGAAACTCGTTGAAACATCGCTGTTCTTATCGAAGAACTGACACGACAACCAACACGCGTTCACGGAAACACCGTAAACGTCACATTGCGCTTACGACTTCACACGATGCGCAGTGCTCGTTCCTCGTACAACGTAACCGTATTCGTGTTTGTAAACCGTACCGACGGCATTTCGTCGTCTTCTCCACTTTCAAAAGCTTTTCGAAATACCTGCGAACTCGATGCCCCGTTAATGTATCCAATCGATTTAACGATCCCGAACAACGCATGTTCACCGCTCAAAAACATGTTTTCGTATTTTTAGTGCGTCGCTAAACCAATGAGTCACGATCGGGCACTAGCATTACTTCAAATTTCTACACGCTTGCCCGCACAATATGATGGCTTCCAAAACGAAAAGTAAGAAACCAAAAATTCTCCAAAACGAATTCCTAAAAGCAGTACTAATATCTCCTTGGTTTATGCGAAATGAACAGCTACTCAATGACACATCTCCGACAACATGGATGATAAACCGATTTATAACCCTTACAAAATATTAACAAATAGGATCATTCCTATTAAAAATTGGCTACATAACATCTGAAAAACCCAGACTGAAATTACGTCACCGTGAGATATTTTAGAAGCTCACGAGGACCAACTGGAAAACTATAAAAGACAATATTTCTTTACGTTTAAATCCGTTATGACTAATATTTTAAACTTGTACGTTCGTAAAATTTGTAACGTCGTAAAAACACTTTGCGAAATAATAAAAATCAATATATATATATATATATATATATATATATATATATCGAGTTTGCATATTATGTAAAACAAAGAAAACGACTGTGCCAACACTAATAAATAAAATCGAAGAAAATCAATCGCGAACTTCAATCCATACGCTGCGTTCGGAATAATTGTTAGATCAGGAGAGAGTATCACTTAAAATTGTAAACATCAACAACGTTCCACGCATTCCGACGGTAATAACGACTTGAAAAATTAGAAAATCGAAAAAATTAATGATTACGAAAATAATAATTCTTACATACACGTTTACACGAGTACGCATTACCGACGATAGTTTGTGCGGTGACTTATGTTTTGACTGTCAGACGTGCGGTTCAATAGGTCACGAGGATCCGTAGTGCATCCGTCGGTCACTTGACAATCGCAAAGCATACTATTATGTATACAATCATTCTAGGTTTTTTTTTCTGTACGTTTTAATGAACTATTCAAAAGAAGAAAAAAAAACCGTCGCGCAAACAATATTCCATAGTTTCAATATCAAATTGATGGTACGAACATGAAATAATTGTCGAATGAAAAATGACCGTCAAATGAAATCACACTTTTTTTTTTTATTAATCACACTTTTGTACTGTACGTATTATAAACTTGTCGATATTCATTAATATATTTATTGATTTTCATTGGCTTACCCGGTATAAACGTGTAATAATAATTAAGACGTACGAGCAAACCGAAGAAAGTTCTGAAGATTTTTCGCTGTGAAATTTCTTGTTTTCAAATTAATTGTCGTGCATAAACAATTAACACATTAGCAATGCTACAATCACTGCTGTGGTACAGCAGCAAATCAGGTTTTTCTATCACTCAATTACGATTCGCAATAATTGCTGCACGCGCTTGTGCAGTATACCTGCATATCTATATTGTGATATTATCGTTGCCTTAAGAATTGTTTTTCAAAAAACTTTCGATGTTTCCCATACTTTTGGTAATAAATAATAGTATAATAAATTATTATCTAACTTTTTTACGAAATGTTTGCTAGATATGCGTATTTGAATATTTTAAGTGTTTGAAACGTACGGCATTTATTCGTATAATAGTAGTGGTTCAGTCGGTCTTATATCGTGGTGTTTGATCTAATGGGTATAGTAAATGTTATTAGTTCTTCATACATTTTTAGTCCAATTCTGACTAACATGACGCATCTACTAGCTGCTGACTGTCGATATAAAGTTTTTAAGTTTCATTTAAGTTTCCATTTCATTTTTTTTTTCATAGAATTAAAATTATTATAAAATTATTTTAACATAATACAGTATTGTTATATATGAGAATAACATCAAAACAAAACTATAATACGAATATAATTGTTTTTATTTTAATTACTTTTTTGTTTATTTATTTATTTTTTGTTTGTTTTTCATAATATTTAAAAATTTTAATAATTGCGTTACTTAGGAGTTTTAACGCTTTTTTTTATTATAGTTTGGGTGCTTTTTTTAAGTTTTTTAAATCTTCGAAATCTCAACTCTAATAATAACGAACCATTAAATATTTAAAATTATAAAATAGGTATACGAATGTTACGAATTAATATTATATTGATAGAAACTACAAAGAATTCGTTCATTAGATAGCCTTGATTGTAAGCATTCAATTACTAAATCGATTCGTCAATTTGTTTTATAGCCGTATGCGTGTTACGTTTTATTACAACTATGGACTTTAAAACGACCGCATGGTCAATTTTGTGTTGACAATCGCGATGATTATTCTTGTACATGGTTAACCTTGCGGTCAATTCATTCGTGCACGTATTGTTTCCCGAACTAGACCACATACATGTTTTCAAGTTCTGGTCGAAAACTTTGAAAAAAAAAAACCTGTTGAACACAAGCAATCGTCAAACGATTATTGCGGACAATATTGAGACGTTTGTATGACTTATTAAACCGGTCCATCATCACTGCGTGTAACCATATGTAACAAAAGAATAATGTAAAAAAAAAAGCGGGTATGAAATACGCGTCATCGGTCGCGTGACTGTGCAACTTACAGTACAACTGCATCTTTCTTATTAGATCGATGAAGTCGAACTATGGAATTTTTCACATACGATTAATATCACATCGTATCCGACGGCCGCGAGTCAGGTTGGTTATACAGTCGGATTCATATGTAACAATCTTCAAGGCACCTAAAGAACCCAAACCGTTATGTTAGTAGTTACTTCACGTTGTATCCCGATTACGAAATAAAATAAAATAAAAACTCGATTATTTTAAAATTTAATTGGTTGAACAAATTGTTCGTATTAATTGCTATTACATTTCAAACCGTGTTACAGCTTGAAAATCATACCGGTCGTTAGTCGAGTAAATCATGTTAACGAAGGGTTCTTGTGCGTGAGCTAGGGATTTGTTGACAGAAAGAAAATAAGATAAATCAATTGACTGACAAGAATGCGTTCCGTTCTGTGTTGTTTGTTTCTCTTTCTGAGAAATTTATTACTTTTCTATGTTCTGTTTTTTTCACAATATTACATTTTTCCCAAATTCAGCGTGGAATTTAAAGGTTGATTGCAATCATTAATTAACGTCGAGATTCGAAATTTCAACACCTCGACAACATCTTAAGAATCGGTATATAACCGATTTTTAATTTTTTTATATTTATATTGTTAAATAAGTGAATATAAGATCAAATTACACATAAAAACGTCATTGTTTTATTCTGACTCTCGCAGAGCGAACGGCGTAAGTACCGACGCAAGTTACAGGAGGTCAAAGTGAATCGTAGGCATATACATACGTAGGTTCAATGATGAAAAAATAATATAAATACGAATTAATTTCTACACGAATAATGTTTGTTACAAGAATTACATTTTCACATTCATATAAAATGTATTTGGTGTGGTTAAAATGTATTTTTTCTGTGTCTAATGTCTAATGTTTGATTGAACAATAAATATTGAATGCATAGGTACATTATAACAATGCATAATACATTATCTGTTCGTAGTACGAACAAACGTAGTAAAAGCAAATCTATGAACTTTATGCATTTGCTCGTAGGTACCAGTTCGGTAACACGGTAATACGTTCAACACTTTCGTCTCGTAGTGAATTTTATATCTGATTTCGAAACTTACCGGTATATTTTTATTCATGTCGGAACTTGCACATGAAACCACTTTACCCGGTATGTTTTGTGCGAGAACTTACCAAACCCCGTATCGTTGTATACGGCGTCGTAATAAACGGATTCGACCGTAAAAATATTATGATCAAGCACGCAGCACCTGTGCTGACTATATGTACACAAATCGGAAAAACTTCGGTTTTTCATTGCACGTTATTGCAGTGTTGTTTTCGCTCCGGAACACAGTAGTACTAACTCCGGCAGTAGCGGTGCCGTTACGACAGCAAAAAACGTTTTAAACGACTATTATATTACATATTATTATTATTGTTACGCAACCGGCGATTAGTGTGTTTTTGTCGATCGAAACGTAAAGATTTGCTCATCGACATGACGTAACGGTATTAATATAAATACGGCGATACCTACGAGGTACATATAACTAAATAGGCGATAAAACTGTCCTTTCTCCGCAATAATCGTCTTCTCATTTCTAATACCGTTTTTATTATTACTGTCCATAAGCCGCGTGTTTCGAAACGATCGCGATCACATCGCATAGCATTGTCATTGTACACGTGTACAGGTACACGGTCGGCGGAAGTTGAAGGAGATCGACGGCGGCAACATGCCCGTCGTGTAACCCAACGTGACGCGTGTATCGTACCGGCACAAAATCCAAACACCTCGTAAAATCGCCGATCTTTCTCCGATCCGTTCCGGCCAAACGTGTTTGTTGTCGAAAAATCTTCATCCGGAGCAGACGTCGTGCGATCGGCGTTAAACGATGTTTTTTTTTTTTTTTATATTCTTTCTCGTGGAAACACTGTTATTACCGCCGCGTGTATTGCTATCGTCGTTACCGCGATGACTTACTAACGACCTACGTGTTCCTAGGGCCGCGGTGACGCAATTGTTTCCCTAGTCGTCTCGCTGGGAATAATGTATAGATAATACGCGTATAAATTATATTGCACATTACACACGCCGCGCGTATTCGCGTCCCCGCGCGAGATACGGAAACGTATACACCATTAAATCACTTTTCGTGCACTATATTATAATATATTCGTACACATATCGCACGTACCTACGCGCGGTCGTGTGCGTGTGTGTGTTTTTTCTTTTAAATTATTTTATTGCCATAGTGCGCGTGTTCGAGTTTTTTATTTTTTTTTTTTTATTTATTTATTCACGAGAAAACGACCGATTGTTGCATAACTACGTGGTAATAAAAATAATAAAAGGACAAAACGATAACTTTGCGAAGGTCTAAAAATAACTACGTTTTCGTGGAACGACGACACAAGTGTGCGGCGAACGTCACGGGTATGGGAACGACGCGTGCGTCCAGGACTATTAATGGTAATTGGAAACGAAAAACAGGATAATTATTCAAAGCGTAATCTAATCGCGTGTACGGCGCGAAGAGTTGAACGCTCGTCGTAACGAACGCGTATATATAAGTACATATTTCCCTCGAGTCCTGCAGGACACCCGCCTTCTCATCCTCGTCGGCGCGTTACGGATGACTATATCATCGCCGAAGAAATTCTTCGCGCGCGGTCCCCTATAAACGTAAAATCATACGGTATTGTAATAATTAATGGTACGAGTGTTTCTACAATGACATTACTACGTTTGTCTTTACCGAGAAATTCGACTGACCCCCGCGGGTACAACGCAGTGAGTTACGATTTTCTGTCGTCGAACCGCACTTAGTATTGTATACATATTTTTTTTTAATACAAAAAGGAAAGGAAAAAAATAAAATTTATTTTTATTGCCCGATGTAACGACAGAATGTTATTTTTGTTGTTATCTCAAAACTAGTAGTAATGGTACGTGAACCAGGAGGGTTTAAAGTCATTCGAGACAGCGTTAACCAATATCCTACGTGAACCAATGTCCAACATCAGTCGGCATATTGCGGAGAATCGTTCGATCGAAAAATTCGTTTATACGACTCGGTACTAAAGGCACGTATTCAAAAACGACTTGACGCCGTATTTAATGGTTAACTGAACCAGCAAAAACTTTAAGATGGTTATCGTTTAGATTTAACTGGAACATGCATTTGGTGACCGTGATAGGCGATGGACGTTACGATTTCATAACCGATAAGTTCTAAAAACAGATAGTCGATAAGTGGAAACCGACAAGAGTTGTGGAAACCGACACACGAATTCGTTTGTATTAAGCGAATTAAACCCACATACGACAAATGTACGTAATCAGATGATGTTGAACACACCATAAAATACCAATAACACCAATACCACTCTATAACATACATAATTACACATTAAACGAACTTTTATCGTGCATTTAAGAAACATAGAGGTTAATTTAAACTAGTACTGAATAAACTAAAAAAAATGTTAATAAACTGATTTTAAATAAATTAAAACTCGCGTCATGATAATTGCTCTGTTTAAATATCGGAAGATAAAATCATGTAATAAAACTTAAATAAAAACAACTTTTCTTTTCGATTCATGTTATAACCAATAAAACGCGATAATAGGGTTTTCATAATTTGTCCGAGTTTCGTGTTGACCGGTGAAACCATAAAAATTCTACGTTAATGTGTAGGGCCTTTCTCGGTACCGGAAAACAGTTCGCGTTATTCAATTACTCGTGTTTACCGGATGTTAACGAAGGGGTACTTAACTATAAGTAGTCGTATTATCGACATTTCGGTGCTACACAAGTCACCGCTAAGTAACCGCAAGAAAACGATTGCGAAACGGCGCAAATCTTAGCGACACGCCCATATTTCCATATTATATTTCCATTTGGTACAGTGATTTTCGTCGTCGACCGCAAGTGTTCTAAACGAGTTAAAACCGATAAATTAAAAAAAATATCTGAAAAATATGTATAGTTACAATCGGTGGAAATTCATGGTGAGCCACTGAGAAGGCGTGAATACGAAGCGTACAGGTGATCCAGCGGTCGTGCGTTCAAGTCCCCCGGGGACCGTTTGGTCCGTAATAAATGATAACTATGCAAATATTTCGAAAACACGAAAAAACCTACACGGTCAAGAATCATTTTCTCACTAAACTAATTTTCCACCGTAATCGAACGGAATGAGAACGGTGCATAATTTCTATATTCGTTTCGTTTTTCGTGCACACACAATATTGTGTTATGCGAAAAAAAAAATGCAAAGAAAAAATATATAATAACAATATTATGTAGAATTCCGCGAATCGTAGAATTGACATCGTGTATAATAATAACGTTATGTTAAACATGCACGTATTATTATGACTCTCGCGTGTTACGAATACTATTATTGGTGAAAATAACCGACATTAATTCAAGCGACAACAAGCGAGAGCATTGTAAAAAAAAAACTAGAGCATATGTACCTTACCGCGAATATATTTTGTATTTGCATAGAAACATATGAAGACTGTTTCTATAAACGTACACGAACAGTTTAAACGTATTCGCAATCTAATTTTTACATGCTACTATATTATTACTACACGCGTGTACGAGTTTCGAATAATATTTTTCATTTTATTCGGTGTTTGAAACATTTTTAATGGTGAATTGGAGTTGGTACTTTCTCGCACGATCGGCATATATATTCCACGGTCGTTCTGCAAAACAAAAAATATTACTTACATAACGCTGTTAGTATTTTAATGAACTTTGTACAAATGGTCTGTTGGAGACGAAATATTATAACGTTCTAAAATTCCATAGGACATTTTTGGAAATATGGACGGTTAGATATAGGGATATGAAATACTTAGGCCTGAGGGTAATACATGCTCTCATCTCGATTCGATGTGCCCATGTCTACTTAAGATTTTCTTCCATAATACGCGAAGATGAGGAAATAAACGAAATTAGTTGAAATATATTTTAGTGTTTTTTAACATTTTATTTTAATTTATATTTAGACCAATTATTTGTAGGTAATTGTATGCTTTTACGTTAATTTATAGTACATAGATTCATAAATAAATACATGAAAATGATTCCAAAAATGATACATTAGTAAAGATGATGAGATTGCTTAAAATGTTAGAGATGTAAATTGAGTATATTGAAATGTACTGACAATATTTGAAAGGACACCGAAAGACGTTGAAGACATTGAAGTTTTCGTATCTTATTGAGCGTTTATCAAATATGCACATCCCAAACTTTTTAATCGATCTGGAGTTACTGCACTCAACATTTTATATACTTTTGATACATCAGATTAGGTGTCAATGTATCTTGAATCTTAAAGAGCTGTAAAAGCTTGTTGATTTAAAAAATAAAAAATATTAGAAGGCACCAAAGGAAGAATATATATATACATATATCACAGATTCATAAAATTAAAAAAAATCAAGATGTTGTTTCGCTAGTTTTTTAAAGAAATTTTTTCGATATTAAATGTATCAATAAAAACAAACTAACCATAATTGATCAATAATTATATTATTTTTCATTATATTTGACATTCAACAGCGGTTTTATTCAAATTATAATCCGTTTTACCTAAAGTTAAAATTTTCATTCTTATCCCGTGGTCTGTCTTCCCTGTATCGTGCTCCATTTATCCACCCCTCTCCATCACCATACCAGCAGTTAGTCTAATTTTTTTATACAATCTACAGACATATGCCATTTACCATTAGTATGCATTAAGTAATTTGAAATAATACGGATAGTTAAAAAATATAACATAATATTGGTATTGAGCAATGATATGAAGAAAAGGACTGTAAAAAAAAAAAAAAACATAAATATGTAATGTTACGCTCATTTATTTACATAATAGCGATCACGTAAAAGAAACAAACAATACTTAATTATTTAAATAATGCGCGCAATAATACTCGTAACAGTATTTTCAGTGAACAACAGCTCATCCGATATTCGTGCAGGCTCGTTACAACTGTAACAATCCACTTTCTAAGCGTATACATTTATGAAAAAAAGCTGCCAGCTGAAAAGAATTTCGTCTAATCGTAAACATATCATATGGAACACATATCTCGTATGTCCTACCACCACTGACACGTGAATCACGATCAAATAAATAACAAGTTTATGTAACAACCATAAACACAGTGGTATGAATATTTTAGGGATTACCTACATCGTATTAAAATTCTGAACCGCGATATACTATTCACGTGCACCGCATCCTACATACCCTTTCGACGATTAAATATAATAACGGACCGTCTCAGGTAGCGAACAATATGGTGTGAGGTTATGATAACAAAAATATTAACACCAAGGGGGGGGGTGCAATGGGATCATTTAGCCCAGGCCCAATCCTAGGAAAATTTAAAGGGACCTCCTTTAGTTCAGATCGATTAAATGTACTCAGCGTTACGCATTTGAGATTATTGAGTATTATTCCCAAAATATTTTTTCTTATGAAATATTAATAATTTTAATTAAATAAAATTAACTTTGATTTATGTTTAAACGCTATTACACAAGTTACGTTTTCCATTAATCTAATTTCTAAATAGTTATAATTGTAATTTATCATGTTTATTACCGGGGTGTGAAGAATGATATAATTTTATTTAAAATTACGTCTGTTTGTAAACTATATGGGAATACATTTAATTTTTATGAAATGGGGTAATTAGAAACACGTTGTTGAAAAGTAAATAGAAATTTCGTTGCATCGATGCATTTAAATGATTGGTTAAAGTTTGGAAAACAGTATTTACCAACATTTTGCAAACTCGATGAACGTTTTTTTATCGTACTCGTATATTATTGTGATGATTGTAAGGCCTCCGAATTAATTTGTCCCGGAACCTAAAAATTCTAAAGACGGCTCTGCTTCACCATCAGAACACACTGCCAAGGCATTGCACATCGACGCTAACCGTGCGGAAATGAATTCTTTGAAATGTACGCCGATCCTTTGGTGACGCCCATGACATTTGTACCGGATTCCACCCGACAACGGTTTGGTCGTCGTTTCGTTGTCGCATTGCACCCGGAGCACGTGATACATCGGTGACTTTTCAAATACGTCTAACAGCTTGCTGTTCGTTTCGAAATTTATTCTTACCGCGGTGGACCGATTTTATCCTGGAAGTTCCCGGATGTTGTACAATACGAAACTCCCGCGGGAGAGAATCGTATCCAGTCGGTGAGGCAAACGCCCTATGCCGCTATCGTACTATTGATTGAACTGAATGTAGGACGCGTACGCTTGGATTAATAGACGACGGTCAAAATTGCGAGAAATGTTTACATTATTAATTTTAAAATACACGCGTCCTTGGCAAACTCATGTCCCGATAACGGCATTATTTCGTTAGGAGTACAAGGCGATAACGGAAGAATGACGGATGGCCAGCTTACAGCAGTTGACCGCGTTTTCGCCCACGCTTATCACGTTTTTCTATCTTCGCTTCTCAGCTCATCCTCATCGTTACATTATCTAAAACCGTGTTTATATCTTCCGTCATTGTGTAATTGCATCAAGTGTCAGTAAGCACCGACAAGATTTTACTTTTTAAATTACCTTCACTTTTTAATTATCAACAGTTTTGATTTAAATAAATATTACGTTTATTCCAATAAATTCTTATCCCACAAGCAGAAGTCGTATTTATTCTGTTATGATAGGACATCGCAAATTATTCCGAACGAAGTTCGGTAAAACGCATACTGCATAAAACAATTAAATTAAAAAATATAAAAATTAATTAAAATAACTTGTAGGTATTAAATAAGTTATATAATTGTAATATTAAGAAAGTTAAATGAACAACGTAACAACGAAACGTAAATCATACTTGTCTGTAATAACTTAATAACCGTCTAAACAGATATTATTTCATACTTATTTTGTCGAAAACTTTTCGTAATATCGATCATTAAGTTTTTGTTCGAAATATTTAATGTTGATAAATTTATAATAAAAGAGTCATTATAAACCAAAAAAATAATCTTTTATTCGCTTAAAATCAAAATATTAAGCACTATATTTGATTTGATTCGATTTGATTTTAATACTTTAAAGAAAAAAAAAAGAAGTGCCACTATTCATTTCAAAGCGTGGAATAATATATGAAAGTTTAAATAAATAAATTAAATTATAATGCTCTCAATTTTTAAAATACAGTTTGCGAGTCAATATTATGTACATTTTTTGCATACTTAAAATATTAGATGATCAATTTTTTGTTTTTATATACATTTTTTTTTCTTTAATTTTTATCTAAAGAGCTTAGAATTTTCACCAGATAATTTTATTATGATATTCAAAGTTTGATTTCATATTTAGAACGAGATTGTCAAACGAACTAATAAAAATTGCACACAGTGAAGCCCATTTTAATTTTAAATAAATACCATATGATTGTTTGTATCTACTACATAAATTAATTATTAAATTTATAAAAGCTTAGAAATTCAAGCATTACAATTAAGTCTTCTAGATTTTTAAGCTGTAACAATTAAAAACCAAAAATAAAAATAAAATAAAATAAGAGTAAAATACAATAATTATATGGCTATGTACTTAAGTATATGATTTGCAAACGCTAAAACGATATGTTCAAATTTACAATAATTTTGTAGATAAAACGGTTTACCTTGCCTGGTGATCATTTTCATAGAATTGTATAGCAAAAAATTTAAAAAAATCAATATTGTTGTATTCTATCACTTTTTCTTTTCGATGTTGACCGAATAATAACCTCCGTTAAAATGTATTATATGGAACAATATTTAGATTTTTCGTAATTTAGACCAAAACCTTCAAAAATCTTCATTCTTTGTTCCATTAGATTTTACTTGTCTTTTAATATGATAATTTCTCATATTATAATACCTATGTGCGTCCTTGTAATTCAGCTCGTCTAAACACGAATAATATAATACGTTATTATGTTTAATTCGTTATAAGATATTATAATTTTATAGAGATTGGTAACTCAATATTATTCTTAATCAAATCGTATATGACAAAAATATCTTGCCCTTAATTTCTTCTATAATTTATTAGATCATTTTCCAATCGTAGTCTTCTGGCCTTCTACAACATACACAGTTTGGGATTTAGGCTATAGTGTATAATTTTAAACCGAAGGAGAAAACCAAATATGTAATGTGGCATACCCTCTCTTCCCGCTCATATGGTGCGACTGAAAACTTCGAACAGCTATTAACACGTTAACCGCATTGCCGCTATCTCAATTTAAAATATACCTTCGATTCCGCTACAACAATCTCCCAATAAAAATCCAATGAGCACAGATTATATCATTCCATCGGAGCTTGATGTCGAGCGTATACTGAAGTAAACTTAATAAGCCGGGTGTTTCACTGATTTTGATATCTCTCGAGTCCTTGAGATAATGTGAAGGTAATCAAATCATCGGCGATTGTAATCTTCACCCAAAATACAGGTAAACATAAAATCACACATTTAAACTGTGCCCGAGTTTTTATCAAGAGTAAAAAGGTAACATGTAAACTGCGCCCGGGTAAAATTACAGGCAAAATACTTAATTCGTTACAGCCATATAATTTGAATAATTAAAAATTAAATATAATATAATTTTAAAAATTAAAATAATTACAAATATTACAAATAATTACATATGGTGGATACATATTCATCAAATGGAATTTCACTACTATTATATTTATTAATTAAATTTTCTAACTTTTCGCGTTTTTTTTTTTTTGTTTTAGAGTTTTGTAATATAAACGGTTCATTTAAACTATTTAGTTTAATGTATACTTCTATTTGAATTTCTTTTAACTTTTCTATGAACATGAAAATATTTGGTTGAGTTGTATAAAAGCTGGAATTAAAGTGAGAATGAAAAGACTCTGCTGATGCTTGAGCCCATACTTCAGGTGGATACTGAGCTTCTTCACTTATATATACGTCTACCAAATAAAATGTCTGTGATATACTTGAAAAAGGACACAATCGTCAAACATAAAGACTTTAATAAGTGAAAATTTAATAAGTTAATAAGTCGGGCGCAGTTTACATTATACTTTTTTAACATAGATAACATTTCGGACGCAGTTTACACTATACCTTTCAACTAAGAATAAAATTCGGGCGCAGTTTATAAATAAAAAGGTCATTTGGGCGCAGTTTACGTATGCCCCAAATCACGATTTAGGGACGTAAATATCATTAAAAAATTAATGTGTTCTGTAGTCCTTAAACTTGCAGCAACATCGCTATATGTATTTATCTTCGTTGGTAATATATTTATACGATTTGTACATTTAACCACTATTAAATATATATTAGACCGTGGCTAGTACATATAAAACGTCATAAAAGCCTCAAATTAAACATTTTATTTAGTATTAATTTTTAAAAATAAAATTATTTCCCTAACACCCCTCCCCCAAGATTTGTTTTGACGAAATCGCTAAATAATATATTCGTGCGTGATTCGAACACATATAAATCGTTGGTAATATACATGAATCGGTTATCAATAAATCGTATAAATGATACTGGTTGACGGAATCGTTTGAAAGGATTAAAAACAGTTGGATGCATAGTAATGTTCACGTTTCAGAGAATACTCAATGAATATTTAGTGTCGACGTCTTGGTGTTGTATCCAATACCATTCGTGATGATGATTTAAAGTTACAGACAGTGATAAATTTGATGAAATCGATAATTTATAACAATAACAATTAAAATCAAAGTAGATAAATATATGTCGTTGGCATGGGCGTTCTCACGGAGGGTGGGATATGGGGGTTAGATCCCCCCCAAGGTACTTTATTTTCTTACATATAAGTAGGTAATAAACGTTTTATTTACTTTTGATAAGCGTTTTCAATATTGACTAGATATTATTTCTATTTTTTTTATTATTCGTGATTATTGATTCCACAAGCTATAAACAATACTACTAATTAACACGGGTAATTAGTTTTAAAATTGATTTGTACTAAATTTTTGTAAACGATTACACCATCAACCACGGTCTTAGAATAACCGTCAACTATACCCATTCCCAGCGACAGAAAAATTGTATAAGTAAGATATATAATGTTAACATGATCACAACTTGCAAACATATTATGTTGACCAGAAGTAAATATCAAACAAAATATTGCAATTTACAATTTTATTTTAAAATATTTGCTTCTTTTTTATTAGAAAATGGCTTTGATTCTGGACATGAATCTTACTGTAAAACGGTTAAATAAAAGACAAAAAAACTGTGCAAATCCATTTTCAGACGTGGAATTGGTTTGTCCAGAAGATTATTATAAAATAACAGTAGCAATTCCTTATGTTGATTCATTTATGAGTAATTTAAAGGAACGATTTCTTGTGCATAAAAATTATTTTGAAGGTATTATTTAATTTATAATTATTATATGAAAATGTAAAAAATTATACTGATTCATTATTTGGTATCCTATTCAATATTTTTTTAATTTAGATATTCAGTGTTTATTTTCAAAGGAAATTGAACACGAATCATTCGAAAAACTTGTCAAATTTTACCTTGACAATGATCTTCATACAGTGATTGCAGAGTTGAAAATATGGCAACCATAGTTAAAGACAATAATTAAATTTCTTAAAAAGGCCATAGATGCATTACGATTATGTAATTCTAAAAATTTTCCAAATATCTACCGACATTTCAAAATACTATACACCTTACCGGTCTCTACGTCAACTCCAGAAAGAACATTCTCATGTTTAAAAAGACTTAAAACCTATCTAAGAAACACAATGACTAAAGTAAACAGTTAATTTATTAAAACCATATTTAATTATTTTTCTTATATTATGATTATATTTCCTAGGACCGTCTTGATAGATTAACATTCTTGGCCATTCATAAAGTGCCTATTGATACGGAAAAAGTTCTTAACATTTTAGCTCAAAAATCGATATTTTAATTTGAATTTTGCATAAAATTAATTATTAAAATAAATAATTTAAACTGATTCATAACATTGTCTTATAGTTAAAATAAAAGTACAATAAAAATGACTTGAATTGATTATTTGATATTATCAACTATCATTATTTTAATATTTATTATTATAATATAGGAGATTAAGTTTTAAGAATTACATTTTACATTATTAACATGATATTTATTATAATATAGCAAGAGTCAAAAAATATCCACAATTAAAGTCCAAGTAAATATATAAATTTTTGGGAAAATTCGAAAAATATTTCGTGCGTTAATGAGTTGTAGCCGGTAAATTGTATAAATCGAATATTTCATAATGTGGATAAAATTACTCGTATTCGCTCCACGAAAAAATATCCATATTTGAAGAATAACGTGAACTTCACAAAACGGATGCCCACTTTATGCAATAAGCGATTTCAATAAGCGGATGTAATAATATTTATATAATAATCTATAACATAGGAGTACGTACTAGGTTCTACCAGTGTAAAAAAGATGAATTTCGTTAACATAATATTATACAAACCAATCGTTTGAAACATGGAAATTAAATGAAAAAAAAAAACACAATGACACTAATTTTCTATTAAATAACATAATATATATATTCAACAGCATAAAACAAAAGATTATTTCTCATCACACGTTTATGTAATATAACACATAAGTATAAATGATAATAAGTGAAATGCTGAATAATGAAAAATTTACATCAAAAGCAATCAGCGGTGCGCAAAACAATAATCGGAGTGAGTGATCTCACAAGAGCGTGAGGCGCACCGGCCGGTTAAAGATAGGCTTGTTATGGAGCAGGTGAACGGCCCGCATGGCTTCCTGCGGATTCCTAAAGTTGACGCGTACTTCACCGGTGGGTTTGCCGAAGTCGTTAAACCGCCTGATGACGTTCTGGACGTCGAATTCGAAGCCTGAGAAGAAGTTCAATATCTGCTGCACGTTGGCGCTATAATACACGTTGTCCAGAGCCACCACACAGCCGGACAGTCAGAAGCCATCCGGTTCGGAGTTCGGTCCGGGACCGCGAATCCGGGGATTGTAACCGCCGCCGCCGCGCGAGTTATTCATGTACGGATGCGGCCGACCACCGCCGTACTGAGGTCTATGGTGCTGCTGCATAGGCGGCCCGAACATCATGTAGTGCTGCCTGAGTCCACCACAAACAAAACAAACAAAACCAATAAGAAGCTTGTGATTGTCTCCATCCATATTCACAAAAAAATTGCCATCCCTAAGTATCCTACATATTCTATCACATACCTGCAATATTATAATTCATATTTATGGATTTTATACGGAGATGTAAGAAAAACAAAATAAGAAATGTCTGGTCGACGTAAAGAAAAAAAAATTACTAAGAATCATGCTTTATTTTCGGTTCATAAGACTACCCAAAAAATTGTAGTATTCACTAATTACATTTTAGTTTTGAATAACACGAAAAATGTGGAAACGTGACTTTTCGGCGAAATCTGTAGATACTTGGCAAATAAAAAATTTAAATTATTTATCAACTGGTTCAAATAAAAAATTAGAAATAAGAAAATAACTTAGTAATGATATTTAGTAAACAATATTGGCTTGGTGTTTTTTTAATTACCACAGTGTCTTATTTTACAGTTCCGATATTTTAATATATTGTAAGATCTGTTCGAATAATCATTATTATAATTACTAACGCAGAGTAACAGTTATTCTTGTAAGTCATATGTACATAAGTATATATATTTTAAGACGATTAGTTATTTCCTCAGGTCTCATTACGACGTACGAGTAAGTGATAGTTTTACGAACATCGTAAGCGAATTGCTGACGAGAAAAACCGAATAAAATGTCTTCCAGTTACAAAAAAGATATTGCTGAGCTTACAACTAGGATCGAGGTCCAGCGAATGAATATCAAAGATATGTTATCCAAAACGATAAAAATGGAAGGTTTGTGATTTTTACAAGTTTACAACAATATTTTAATATTATAAACAACTAATGTAATATAACAACGTTATATTTCTTATCAGTTGATTATGGAGTACAAATTAAATTGAAGGACCTAGAGTTGGCTTCTTTAAGAGAAAAATGTAAACAGTTTCAACACAGGGTTGAGATACAAGAAGGTATAACCTATCCAAATTATAAACTTGATATATAGTTAATACTCTAATGCAATGCACATAATAATATAAAACTTAAACGTTTTTATTTTAGATAATACACCAAGACATGTCCAATTAAAACATATTCAACAAATTGACACATTGGCAGAAGAAAATAAATTATTGAAAAAGAAAAACAACGAAATGATTGATAAAATTAAAGATTTGGAATCTAAATTAGCTAGACAATCCAGGTTTTGCTCAATTCCGTCGTTTAATTATGAAAACAAATGCTCCAATATTACTAGCAAAATCAACGATTTTGAAAAGAGCAAAAATAATAGTAGTTTCAGCGATAAATTAAATGATTTGAGTGTTCTTAAATCGACTGAACATAACGAAGAACCGGCCATAACCGCTGTCGTTGATAGCGTTGTCCAAAAAACCGATGAAACCAACAAGGTACAGAGGGCGCAAACGAGCAACAAGTTAACTTCAACTTTTAGTGATAACCTCGGTTTTATATCAATGAAAAAGATTACCCCGTTTGATCATGAGGTGAAATCAACTTGTCCCACTAAAGATAGTTGTTGCCAAGCGTCCACCAAATTCGACGATCATAATAAATTAAAAAACGTCCTCACACAAAAGCGTGTCAAAAAGGTCAAAAATACCGTGAACAAAAAAAAGTATATTAAATTAAAAATCAAGATTTATTATAAATATAAAAAGAGTAAAAATTTGTATTTATTTTTTCCAGAAAACAAAAAACAAAGAGTGAAGATGATACTTATTTAAAATTAGAACCGATAAGCGCATTACAAGAGTTGTGTATGTCTCGGAAATGGATGTTACCCAAATATGAGTTTTTTAAAGAGGGTGATAGTAAAACATTTACTTATACTGTAGTGTGCACCGTTAAAATGTTCACAGTCGAAGGTTAGCGATTTAATGTAAATTTTTAATCATGTTTAATGCATTAAAAATGTTGTTTTTATTAATTAAACAGTCAATGGAATGATAAAAAGAGAAGGTAAAAAACAAGCTGCTACACTAATGTACCATAAAGTAAAGACCTATATCGGTGGTAACATACATTTGGAAAAAAATGTTTCTAAAAACCAACTAACGGAAAACGGCATATTGTCTGGACTCTACGAAGAGCCGGCCATCTCCACTATATTATAGTATAATATACTATATTATACTTATTAAGTATAACTTCTAGTATGAGTATTTATATATATTTATATATATATATTATGACACACTCAGGTGAATCACAATTTCAAGAGTAGTTCGGTCGTTTGGGCAAGGGTCACTTAGCCCCCCAAACAGTCAATAGTAGAATTGTATCCTATAATCACAAAAACCTTGCGAAGAAATCATAAATTAAATAGTTAGTTGAATATAATATATACTTAACTTAATTCATTGCAATAAAATAGCTCACTCTTTTCTAGATATTACTTGGAATGATTTTATCGTTGTATGATATCCGGATTTCAAGAACTGTCCGGTTGGGCTTGGGCCACTATGCCTACCAATACAACCAGCATTGTAACCTGTCATCATCAACACCATGTGCGCAGAAGCACAAATTAAACAAATCGTTTACCATATTATATAAATTATCTAATCTGTTAATATGTGCAATATCTCATTTATAATATAGATATCTATTTGGTATAATTTCATCATTTTTTAAGCAATCATAATACTCTGCGTCATGAAACAAACATTTTTATTAAAGGTTCGTTTATCAGCTATACTACATATTTGATAAACTTACATTGGCTTTTTTACAATTTTCATTGAATATAAAACACAAAATTCAAGCATAAAAAATAATCGGAATTTTTATAAACTATAAAAATAAATATATTAAATTTCAAAAAAGAAACAAAAGCAGTAAGAGCGATTATGAAAATGAACGTCGAAAAGAAAAAAGGAATAGAAAGATCAAAAACAAAAATGGTTGGATACGTTTCGGAATAATATGAGGGCTCCTGATGAGTGCATGAAGGATGTAAAATAATTGAGATGAATGGAGCATGGGCGTTCTCACGGGGGGGATATGGGGGATAGATTCTCTCCAAGGTACTTTATTTTCTTACATATAAGTAATAAACATTTTATCTACTTTTGATACGCGTTTTCAATATTGACTAGATATTATTTCTATTTTTTTTTTTGCTATTTTTATTTTTCGTGATTATTGATTCCACCACCTATAAACAATACTATTAATCATCACAGGTAATTAGTTTTAAAATTGGTTCGTATTATTTTTTTGTAAACGATTACACCGTCAACCACGATCATAGAATAAGCGTCAACTATACCCATTCCCAGCGACACACATATTGTAAAAGATACAGAATGTTATAAAATAACAATAGCAATTCCTATATTATTGATTCATTTATAAGTAATTTAAAGGAACGATTTCTAGTGCATAAAAAGATAGGAGTTATGAGACAAAACCCTTACGACTTATTTTGTAACCATTTTTTTCATCCCCCTCCATTGAAATATCCTGAGAACGCCTCTGGTCGTTGACATATAGTCAAATCAGGCATTTTACTAAATGCCTAGACATATAGCCAAAGAATTTAATTTTTACGCAATTTCACTATTTGTCTAGACATTTAGTTAAATGCCTAGTTGTTTAATAAAATGAATAGGCATTTAATTATAGGCCTGTTTCAAGTCGGGCAAATTATAAAAAAATGGAACAGTTTGTATAATTTTTAAAATTTATCTACATTTTCTATTGATTCTTCATTGCTCTTTTGTACAAAAAAATTAATTATTATTTATTAATATGTAAAACACGTAGGTTTGTGAAATGTGTTTATTTGCGTGTCCATCGATACTATTATTTAAAACTTAAATTAAAGATATATATATTATCGAGATCAAACATACAACTTTTATCGAAATGTTTTCTTATCAAGCGATGATATAACGGTATTATAGGGGGAGTCCGGAATACTTGAACAGGGAGGAGACTTGAACCATCGCTCATAACTTTTTTAAATTTCGCGCTATTGAGATAACAGCTGATTCATAATGTGCATTACCGCGTAATAATCTCACCCATGTGGCAACACTGTATTTCAAAAATCCGTTCGATTGTTATCAACAAAAATATATTTTGAGGTTGTCAGAGTAAAAAAAAATTGTTATCGTTGTTTGTTCGGCGTTTGTTGATTTTTTATGGTACGTATATACTGTTTTTATGAATAGCTTCGCAATTTTGTGTAGTTTTATGCAATATTAATTAGTTATATCAATAGTGTTTTCATTTTTTTCCATAATTTATCAAACTGATTATGGTAGTGGGTGGGATACTTGAACCACAATCTGGGGGGAGACTTGAACCATGGTTCAACTCTCCCAACGTAATGAAAACGTTTATGACACTTTTTTGAATATCAATTTTTAAATTTTATTTATTTATAATATAATTAGGATTATAAAAATTAAGGATCAAGAATAACTATAATAAAATAATTAATATTGTAATTAATATTTTAACAATAGTTCTAGTACAAATTTAGGTACCATTAATTTTTTATCCATTTGTATTCAGACAAAAAAATGCCATTTAAATACAAACCAAAGGCAAGCGCTAAAAAAAGAAATTCTTTTACCAAACAACAAATGGCCAATGCTATTGCAGATGTTGAAAAAGGAATGTCGTTAAGAAAGTCAGCTATGAAGTATAATGTTGATAGAATTACACCTACAATTGTACAAGCCGGTATGTACAAAATAAAGAAAAATTAACTAAATTTGATGAAACGGGGAGTCAGTACAAAGCTAAACAGGTATTTACACTTGAAGAAGAAAACCTTTAACCTTTTTAACCTTTTTTTTTTTACAGTATCAATCCCTGCACAAACGTTTCCATCAACATCACGTGAATCACCAATCCCATCAACATCACAGAGTTCACCAATACAACCAACATCACTCACTTCATCTACCCTATCCACGCGAGCCATTAACGTCACACCCAAAATGATAAAGCCGCTTCCTAAAGCTTTACCACGTTAAACTACTCGACGCGGCAGGCAGCCTGGAAAGACTAAAATATTGACGAAAACGCCGGATAAAATAGATGTGCCACAAGAATCTTTAAACCAGTGTGTACAAAATGAAAAAAAGAAAATAACTAAGACAAATAAAAATCAGAGGTCGAAAGTACGAAAGCAAGTTCTACAGTCCAGCGATAGTGATAACGAAAGAGAAGAGTCCCTTATTCAATATGCCGACAGCTCAGACGGGCCTTTAGAGGATCTAATAGAAATAGATGAACACTGGTATTGTTTCGTGTGTAAAGGAGATGAAATTTTAGATATGCGTCTTTGCATTCATTGCAAAAGATATGTTCACGAAATATGCGTGGGGCTAACTAAAAACGATACAGATCCATTTATTTGTTGTGAATGCGAATAACAAAGTTTTAAAATAAAAAAAATAAAATGTCTTGTTAGTGTTAACTATTTATAAAAATATTATAATAAGTATGAACTAAAAGTCTGAAATATGTGATTGTATTACTAAAATTTAAAATATTAATTTGTTGTTTTTAACTATTTTAAAAAAAAATTTAACTATAAAAAATATGTTATAATAAGTTTTAAACATAATGAAAAGTGTTTGTTATTAATAAATCTAAAAATTGCTTTTGTTATTGTTACCTATTTATAAAAATTTTGTAACAAGTATGAAACTAAAAGTCTGAAGTATGTGATTGTATTAATACAAATATTAATAGGTATTAATTTGTTTTTTTAACTATTTTTAAAAAAGTAGGTATTAATTATAAGAAATATGTTACAATAAGTTTTAAACATAATAAAAAGTGTTTGTTATTAATAAATCGAAAAATTGCTTTTTTTATTGTTACCTATGTATACAAATGTTTCATAAATAACAAAATATAGTTGATGTTCTTAGAACTAAAATTGCTGTGCCTTAACAAAATTAATAATTAATAATTTATAATTAATTAATAAATCAAAATTTCATTTTTATAAGTTACATTCATGAATTTCTTTGGTAGGTATGTTCATGTCTCCCGGTCCCTAGGTTCAAGTCACCCGCACAATCGGGAGATTTGATCCACTTTCCAACATTCAGAAAGATGGATGTAACACTCATGATTATATATATAGAACAATCTGGAATTTATTATAGGTTACTATGAAGTTATACTTTCTGTAGACATCAATTCCATTTCTCTATGTCGATTACGAAAGAAATTAAAATTAGTTTTCTACGAAGTGGTTCAATTATCCCGGACTCCCCCTATATCGTGTCGACTGGAAATTCGTCGAAATATCAATATGACGAAACTGTACACATAGTACCGTCGTCATTAAGGACGAATGTACTGTGTCCACATTCGCAGACCAATATTCTAATGAATATTATAAAAACAATATAACACAATTGTTTACGAGGCTCTAACGTTGTCTACGATCACACAACGTGCACAAGTAATTCGCACTATAACTTTTCTGGTAGAAACATCTGCAAAAGATCTAGCTTGAGTAAAGTCCCGGTCAATTTCGGAGATTGTGCTCGATTTCTATCCATGCAGTGCTATCTGACGGCCGAACATATATGTCAACTCACGTCATCGCGCAAACCGGTAGATAGGATTAACACCACATTCCACGTACACGACATTACTTCACAGAGTCGGACTAAAATATGCACCTGTTGCAAATGAGTTGATAAAAAATGGTGAAATAATGAAATGATTAGAAATATAGTTTTTGAAATCGATATCTACTCAAGGCGCTTATTATTGTTCGAAAGAATACTAATTATCTTATACCATACACTTTATAATTATACCATACACTTTATTGTGGTAACAGTGGACAATAATAGCTTAATTGAAAAATGCACCAGATTGAAACACCTGCTAAACATTGTTTTGCTTGATTTTTACAAGTGTCAAATCTATAACAAGCGAGCTCTTCCAATAGTTGATTTAAGTGTGTTGATGAATAACACATTGAAGCATAAATGAACTTTTAATTTTAAGTATTCAAATATATTATATTGATGACTAAGGACAATATCTTATAGCCGAATTTCCGTGCTTAATAATATTGCTGTGGCATAAGCTTCTTTTTTTTTTATTTTAGTGAGTTTTCAATTTTAAATGAGGAGAAGGAGTAAAGTTACGTCTCTGATACAAGCCAAGCATTTCCGGCTGTCGAGCGATAAGCTCAAGTGCAACTTGTAATCTACATTTATAAAAATGGAGCCAAAAATGTATAACAAGTCATCAATTGAGAACGGCTGGGCCGATTTTTTTTTAATTGTTCGTAATTATCAGGACAAGGTTCTTATGTAAGAAAACATGAAGAAAGTTGCACGAAAAATTAAAAACTAATTTAACCGTGTAAATTGTATACCTATACATACGTACCTAGCTCACTGCAACCTAATATTTTTTTGTGTGTGTTTAATTGACGTGTATAAATATATAATATATATTTATACACCTCGATAAAACACATTTTCACTTACATTTTTCTTATATTATATAAGGTTAGTTATATACAAAATATCTCTTGGATACGGAATTACATAATTTCAGTTTATCGTATTAAACAGATGCAACCGTCAAAATTCCACAGTACAATAAGTTTATTGATAACTGTTAATCATTTTTTTAAGTGTTTTGGTAGGGTTATTTTTAAAAATGTTGGCAATTAAATGTATAAAAAGAACCGAATGGGCCTCGCTTTGCTGTACACTTGGGGGTGAAGTGCGACTCTTCATAGGATAGGCCATTATAATGGATTTGTTTAATTTGAATTCAATGATAGGTATCATTGTATTCGAAAAACTATTCTGAACGGAGATGATATGTTTGTCTAGAATATAATACAATGTTATTTATAAATATTGTAATAAGTTTTTTTAGATTCTGAACGGAGTGAAGAATGTATTGATTTTACAATGATGTGTGTTTTTTTTTTTTTTTTTTTGTGACTGTCGACACGATTTGGGGCAGTAAAAATGCTTCGATTGCCTTATGTAGCAACTTTTCTGAAAGGAAAGTGAATCTATTTGGTACTTTGGGGGGTCAAAAGTAAAAAATTTCCAATATTTTTTAAATGCGACGGGAAAAACCATAAAAAAATTTGGGAAAAACGGGAGTTTTTACGCAAAACCAGTTTTCGACATAATCAAATTTTTTATTTTGCTATAACTCAAAAACTAATCGATGTAAATACTTGAAATTTTCACCAAATGTTAAGATTAGCGTTCTCTATACACCATTAAATTTTCAAAGTATTTTGAATTTTATTGAGCTATTTATAGACAATTGAAATTTTAAACTTTTTTAAGTATTTTTTTTTTAAATAACGATAAAATTTTTTTGGCTGCCCAGAAAATCTTGAAAATTTAATACAAGGTTTCTTATAAGTTGTTCCTTAACTGATAAAAAAAAATCTAAAATCGTGAGTCACAATTTTTTTTTATAAGTGCTCAAAGTTCCAATTTATACGAAATATGTAAAAATCACGATAATTTGCAAGTTATTTTGTAGATAAAAATTCATAAAATTTTTTCTGTTCATACTTAAGGTTCAAAATTTTAACACTAGGTTATCCATAAGCTACTCTTCAAAAATCTTTAAAAAAATTTCTACCGGAATTAGAGAAATTTTTTTACATTTTTTTTTTATAATCGGTGATAAAAAAAATTTGGCTCGTACAAAATACTTGAAAATTTAATAGAAGATTCCACAGAAGTAGTTCTTAAAGTCATTCAAAAATTATTAAAATCCATAGGCACAATTTTTTTTTATAAGCGTTTGAACATCGAATATTGACATAAAATGACATGTAAAATATAATATACTGTATAATATTCTAGACTGACAAAGATATCGGTTTTTTTTAAAATGCTCTAACTCAAAAATGAAAAACCGCAACAACTTAAAATTTTCACCAAATCTTTATATTGACGTTCTCTATACATGGTTAAGATTTCAAAGTATTTTGACATATTTTGACTTATTTATAGACAATTTAAATTTTCGATTTTTGTTAAATTTTTGTTTTTAAACATCTATAAAATTTAATTGATTGAGCGAAAACTCTTGAAAATTTTATACTAGGTTTATAATAAGTTAAACTTATCGTAACTAAAAAAAATCGGTGATCGGTTAACTCAATTTTTTTTTATAAGCCCTTAATTCTCAAATTTGTATAAAATGTGTAAAAATCACGATAATTTGCAAGTTATTTTGTAGATAAAAATTCATAAAATTTTTTTTGTTCATACTTAAGGTTCAAAATTTTAACACTAGGTTATCTATGAGCTACTCTTCAAAAATCTTTAAAAAAATTTCTACCGGACTAAGAGGAAAAAATTGTATGACTGTTTGAAATTTAAATATTTACGAAATTGCATAAAATAGCGATTTATTCTCAGACGATTTTAAATATTTGTTATAATTCAAAAAGTATAAGTCGCAGATTTTTGAAATTTCTACCAGCTGTTAAAACCGCAACAACTTGAAATTATCATTAAATCTTTATATTGACGTTTTCTATAGATGGTTAAAATTTCAAAGTATTTTGACATATTTTGACTTATTTATAGACAATTTAAATTTTCGGTTTTTCTAAATTTTTCGTTTAAAAATAAAATATACTTATATAATATTTATAAATAACATTGTATTATATTCTAGACTAACATATGAACTCCGTTCAGAATCGTTATTCGTATACAATGATATCTATCATTGCATTCAAATTTAACAAATCCATTATAATTATGACCTATCCTATAAGCGAGGTGCACTCCACCCCTAACTGTACAGCAGAGCGAGGCCCATCCGGTTCTTTTTTTTATTTTGAAACGAAAAATTTAGTAAAATCGAAAATTTAAATTGTCTATAAATAAGTCAAAATATGTCAAAATACTTTGAAAACTTAACCATGTATATAAAACGTCAATATAAAGATTTGGTGAAAATATCAAGTTGTTGCGATTTTTGGTTTTTGAGTTAGAGCATTTTAAAAAAAACCGATATCATTTGTAAGAGTATTATACATTATATTATATTTTACATGTAATTTTATGTCAATATTCGCTATTCAAACGCTTATAAAAAAAAAGTTGTCATAAAGGAAATACCAATCTTAACAGCTGGTAAAAATTTCAAAAATCTGCGACTTATACTTTTTGAATTATAACAAATATTTAAAATCGTTCGAAAATAAATCGTTATTTTATGCAATTTCGTAAATATTTACGAATTTTGAACCTTAAGTATGAACAGAAAAAATTTTATGAATTTTTATCTACAAAATAATTTGCAAATTTTCGCAATTTTTACATATTTCGTATAAATTGGAACTTTGAGCACTTATAAAAAAAAATGGTGGCTTATGATTTTAGATTTTTTTTTATTAGTTGAGTAACAACTTATAAGAAACCTTGTATTAAATTTTCAAAATTTTCTGGCCGGCCAAAAAAATTTTATCGTTATTTTAAAAAAAAATACTTAAAAAATTGAAAATTTAAATTGTTTATAAATAGCTCAATAAAAGTCAAAATACTTTTGAAAATTTAACGGTGTATAGAGAACGCGAATCTTTACATTTGGTAAAAATTTCAAGTATTTACATCAATTAGTTTTTGAGTTATAGCAAAATAAAAAATTTGATTTTGTTGAAAACTGGTTTTGCGTAAAACTCCCATTTTTCCCTTATTTTTTAGGGTTTTTCCCGTCGCATTTAAAATACATTGAAAATTTTTTACTTTTGACCCCCCAAAGTACCAACTAGATTCACTTTCCTTTCAGAAAAGTTGCTACATAAGGCAATCGAAGCATTTTTACTGCTCCAAATCGTGTCGATAGGCACTAAAAAAAAAACACACATCATTGTAAAATCAATACATTCTTCACACCGTTCAGAATCTAAAACACACATCATTGTAAAACCAATAGATTCCATTACTCCGTTCATAATCTAAAATGTAATTTGTAAAAACGTGATTTTGCGTAAAATTTCCCGTTTTTTCGTAATTTTTTTATCGTTTTTTTCGATTTTTTAAAAAGTATTAAAAAGTTGCATTTTAGAATAGCCAAAGTACCATCTAAATTCACTTTCTTTTCAGAAAAGTTGCTACATAAGTAATTCGAAGCATTTTTACTGCCAAAAAAGGTGTCGTCAGACACAAAAAATAAAAAAAATAAAAATAAAAAAATAAAATACACATCATTGTAAAACCAATAGATTCCAACACTCCGTTCAGAATCTAAAATAAATCGCAAAAAAGGCAAATCTGCGAGTCAAAAATATAATAGAGCAAGTCATACTGACGAGCAATGCAAAGCGTAGAATGGAGTTGATGACAATCAATAGAATCGAAATCAACAACAAAGTATTATAAATAATTTGGTACAGAGATATATTAGACCTACTGGTAAAAGATAGGCTAAGTTAAAAAGTGATAGTAACCCTGGGAGGTGCTCAAGAAGACAATTTGATATTTACCATGGAAATTTTAATAATAATAATTATTATTAAATTATTTACGAATTTGACACACAGTTAGTTATTTAACTACACGGGTTCAGCTAGTAAAATATTATATCTTGATATATTGATATTTCATACTTGAAAGCTTGTTAAAACTTAAACACTGGAAAAAATATTATTGTATTGATACATGTGTTGATTACAATTTTAAATTATTGGATTGGGAGAAATATGAACGATAACAAAATTAACAGCTGTTTAAACATTGTCCATTGTAATGGACATTATGACTGAAGCATTGTGTTATCATTTGTCACGCATATGCCGATTATCATATAACGATTAACCGTTATTTCAACATTTTCGTGACTCGTTTTGATTTATGTTTCAACTTATGTTGTAAATAATATTATAATTATATCAGAACACGTACTGTCATATAATCTTATGGAAGTGTTAAATCAAAAACAACTTTATGCAATATGTACAATTAGAGAATATAGATTTGCTAAACTTCCATTTTTAAAGGACAATGTAATGGCTAGTAAAGGGCAAGGTACAAATGATGAGATAACTAATGTAGAAAATACTATTACACTGGTAAAATGGTATGACAACAAAAGTGTAAATATGTGTTCAAATTTCATTGCATTTGGTATTCCAGATACTGTTCAGCGTTGGAATAAAAAAGAAAAAAATATGTTTGTGTGGAAAGACCTAATGTAATAAAGTTATACAATCAAAGTATGGGGGAGGGGGTTGATAAATATGATCAGCTTATTAGTTATTATAGAATATTTTAAAAGTCTAAAAAATGGACTTTAAGAATGATATCTCATGCAGTGGACATGGCATTAACTAACTCTTGGTTAGAATATTATCTAGACTGTAAAACACTAAATATTCCCACTAAAGATAGAATGGATTTGTTAGAATTTAGACTTAGATTAGTAGATAATTTAATAAATGTAGGGAAATTCGACACTCCAAAAAGGTCGAGAGGTCGTCCACGTGAATATTCTGTTAATGTTTTCTTCTTCACTTGATAATTCACCATCTCCTTCACCTACGAGGAGTAGGTATAATTCTAAAGAAACTAGGCCATTCCATGAAACAAAAACTGATCAGATTGGTCATTTTCCAATGTCTGATAATAATAGTGAAGCTACTAGGTGTAAAAATACAAACTGTGTGATTATTTATTATTTTGCTCTGGAGTCATAATGTCCTTTACAATGGACAACCCCCCTGTTTTGGTAAAAATGGAAAAATAAGCCCCAAATTTCTTTTAATGGATTTACAATGTCTATCATGTGAGATTTTATCATTAAAATATTTTTTTTTTTTAGTATTTCCTAATTGGGGACTGAAAGGGTTAACAAAAAACCATTAAAATTTATAGTAGATTCTGGGGCAGCGACTTCGATAATAAATAGGAATTCAATACTAAAAGGTCAATTAATTGAACCATTCGAGAATGTTATGCTTACAACAGCAAATGGGACAGAGTTAGAATTAGTAGGTAAAATAAAATTACAGATACTATTAAACAATGAACCATTCTTAATACAATTTGTAGTTGTAAAAAATCTACAAGTAGACAGTCTACTTGGAATGGACTTTTTAGCTCAGTATGAGGCAACTATAAATATTAAGAAATCTCTGTTGAAGTTACATAATAAAGACAAAGTGATAAAAATTATGAGGCATACTCACGATTGACTCTGGATGTCAAGTACATACTCCTAATACAATATTATTATCACGATCAATCATAACTAAAACATATCACGAAGACTTCACACCAATATTAAATACATCCATAAATAGTATAGACATGGAAAATAAATTTAAGAAATTAAAAGAATCTCCTATTATGAAAATACAAAAAATTATACCGATAAAAAATAACCTGAATGAACTAGGAGAAATATCGAAATCGTTAGATGAAGTTATAGAAAATATCGAATTAGAGGAAAAATCAGTACATTTATAATCCACAATAAGGGACCATAAATATCTCATATATATAATACTTATTATAATAGGACACATAATTTCACATTTAATAATAAAAAAAATATGAGAAAAAATTACTATATTTTTATCAAACGAAATTAATGATAGAAGGGATATTCCATTACGTCGTCGCCAGCGTAATTACGACGAATGAGAAATATAAAGTTATATTAATACAATAATAATAATTTTTTTAATTTTAGGAATTAAATCATATATAAAAAAAATAAGAATCTAAAAAAAAAAAAAAAATTAAAATATTTAGATATACCAATTATTTAAAAATAATTCTAATAATTACATTTAGTTTATATACATATATGTATATGTATATGTGTATATGTTTTTTTTTTTTTTTAATCAAAATAAATACAGTCTACTACAAGTATATTTTATATATGCGTTAGGAATTAAAATCCAACTAAGAATATTTGTTGCTACTGTTCTTTATATTGAACATATTTTATTTGTCTTACCCGACACAGTAAGAAGATTATAGTACCTGATGGTTTATTTTTATTTTTTATTTTTGCCAGGCCAGCATCTTGCTTACTAACATCTTATATTTACTTTCTTATTCATTCATAAACAGTAAATGGAATTGATCAACCATAAGCATTTTAGAATAAGAAATCGTTATATTTTATGTGTAAGACAAGAATGACGTGACGACGTCTGCTAATAATATGTGTATTTTCACATTTATATAATATGTAGCATTTATTTTTTATTAAATACCGGAAGATTTCCGATTAAATTAATATTAATTTTTTATTACATTATATACTAATAGTAGAATATAGAAACATTAGTTATACCTAGTGTTTTAAAATAAAATAAATTTTTTGTGACCATGGATAAAATACAAATTCTTAAAACAAACAGAGGAGGTTTAAAAATTGTTTTTAAAGACTATATGTATACAAAACAAAAAAATCTTGCCAATAACAAAATAAGATGGGAGTGTGTGGAAAAAAAAAAGAAAAATTGTAAAGGTAGTGTAACAATTGATCAAATGATTTTCAATGTATTAAAAAATATTGAACACAAGAACCATCCACCGTCTATAGCACAAGTAGAAGTAACAAAAGTCATGTTAAATATGAATACTAAAGCCCAGGACAATTTTGATACTCCTTCAAGACTTTTCGCAGTAGAAACGTCCAATTTATCAAACGAAGCAAAGATTTTATTAACAGAAGAAAAGTCGGTTAAAAGATCACTAAGAAGAATTCGTAATAAAATGTATCCTTCGCTATGCCCTTTATCGGAATTAAAAATAAATGGTATTTGGACTACTACGGGAGGGCCCGAACCAAAACCGTTTTTATTATTTGATAATGAAAAAAATACCAATCGTTTACTAACAAATAGTTTTATATTCAAAAGTAAATAATTAAAAATAAAAAATAAAAAAATACGGGGGGAAAATGTCCGCGTCCAAAATATTTTCGGGGGAAAATGTCCTACTACGCCAAAAACAGTCGGGGGGAAAATGTCCGGGGGGAAAATGTTCGGAAACCAAATTAAGGATGCTCATTTTAATTATTTCTTAGATATTATCTTTATTTTAATATAATTTTCCATTAATTCTAGTTGAATCACAAAACTTTAAACCAATGAACCAAATAAATTCATAAGAATATAGACCATATTTTTTCTGAGTGTATAACCTGTATTCATCACACAATAACACTAAGTATGCTTATCTTATTAATATTTAATAATATAAAATGTAGGTTATACATAATGTTGAGATAAATAATTTCGAACCTTATTGCTAATAACACAACAATTTATTGAATATTTTACATATCTAAATTGGGTACAAAAAAACTTTTATACGAAGATTGGATACATTTTTTAATTTGAACGCATCATTTACCCTATATTTAAGAGAATCAGGAGCTATCATTTTCTGTCTTGGCCCATCAAACATATCACATAAAGATTTCGTTTTTTTTTTTTTTAATGTAAGGACTGATAAATTAAGGCGATGAAGATTACAAAAACTGATAAGAATTCATTGTTAAATATACTTGATAAACTTTCTCACATTTTTAATATTTTCCATGCAAACTCAATTACAATTAATTTTAAATTTAAAAACTGATATTGTCAAATTTAAAGAGAAAAAGTGAAAAAAAAAATGTAATGATTTCAAAATGAATATCGGAAAATATTGCACTTCGATTGCCAAATACTGTAAAATCAAAATACAACTTCCAATTCCCTTCAGTAGGAATGTTACATCACTATAACTATCAAAGTTTAATTATGGAAATATTAATATAATAATTAATGTCCATTTTATTTTTAGTTAAACAATTCCATAATGTTGAGCAACTTTACATCATATTTATTATTATTTTATAATAATTTATAATTTCTAGATACATAGGTGATATATACATAACCATATACATACGTGTATATATATATAACGTTAGCACGTTTGTCAATATAATATAAACTAGAAATATAATGTTAACTAAAAATATTTAATTCCACGTTAATCAGTAATTAATACATGTACCGTACATTCACATAAGTATAAATATTATAAAAAAAAAAATTAATTTTTTTTTTTTTATTAACTGGCAATGACGAAGTTAATAAAGAAATGTTCAAGTAACGGCAGTTAGTTTGCATAATATTCATAGTATTAGTGAATATTTCATCCACACGTATTGCATTTATACTACGGTAAGGATGGGTAGTGAGTGGGTGAGTCAACTTTTTAGGTGAACTGAATGAGTTGAATTAGTGTGCCATAATTCAGTGACTCAGTGACTCAGTGTGGTTCACTGTAGTTCACAGATTTGTGATATCAACATAACTTATTAATTACTGAGTCATTATTGATCGCCTTTATAACGTGTTATCAAAAAAATTGATGAATTGGGAGTTGTGGTTGACTCGGTGAGTCAACTCGTTTAAGTGAACTGATTCAAGTCACTGAATTGATAATCATAGGCGTGCACAGACTTTGACCGTAGGGGGGCCCCTTAAACATTTTCCAAATATTCTTGTACTTATGAACACTGGTATAATTAAATATTTAATTGTTTATTTTATAAAGTATTTATTAATACTATTATAATACTATTAATAATATTATTAATTCAATAGGTATACAAATATAAAAACATTATATACCATATATTTACTTTCCAACATACTTAAAATATTTATTACTAAAATCCATCAGCTATATTAAATACATAGAACTCAAATCAATTAGGTTAAAACAAAACAAAAAATGGTAATTTGAAATTCAGTATACAACATTTTTGTTAAATTATACATTTTAAATCTAAATGTCAATGAACATCAATAATAATACCTTCTTCTGATTCTCGATTACAACAAAAATATTATAAAATGTAAAATTTAAATTTAAAAATGTTGTCTAGTATAATATTGATATCTATGCATTTATTAAAGAAAAAGCCTGAAGCCGCAGGTGGGGCCGTGGCCCACCAAACCCCCCCCCTGCGCACGCCTATGTTGATAATCCCATTCGTACACTACAGCCGGCGAGAAAATGCAAGTCCCTCGTGCATCCAAATATCAACGCGCCAGTCTTTCGTGATCCTATTTCTCCCACTACTTAAACAGTCGGCAACCGTCGTGCGCTCTCGCCTAGCAGTCTCATGAGTTGATGGAAGAACATGCGCAAGCTGCAACAAGTTTGGGTAGCCGCCGACTTGCATTATCTCATTGATCGCAGTTTAATCTATATGGGGATTAAACGTATATTGTTTACTTTGCCCAAATATGTATGGGCATTGTATTACAAAAAATTGATAATGTATTATTACCTTAAGAACATTAATATAATTAAATATATTAGGTAGCTAAAATAAAAAGTTATAAATATTTTAAATATATTTAATGTAAATCAGAACATTATTACATGCTGTATAATGCTACTCCAACCCGGTTGAATTTTTAAAATATATTAAAAGCAAATACTACAATTTGATCGTAGTTTGATGTTAGCGGTAAATGCAATTGTTCAATAATCAGTATCAATAACAATAGTGCAACTAAGTATTTTTTGGACTAGACATCTGCTTAATTTTATATTTTACATTATTAATATTAATTATTAAAGTATTATTTTAGTACATTATTGTTTTCAATACTTACATCAAATACATATTACTGTTGATGCTGTAATTAAATAGCCATTTATCCAGCCTTCTCAAAAATGATCAAAATTAATTTTCAATCAATTACATTCCATTATTAAATTATAGAATTTTGAGTTCCATATTGAATAAATATAGAATCCCTACTTACTTCTGTTCAAAAAATATAATAATAAATAAAAAAAATGTTTGATATTTTCTACAAGAAAACCAATTCAGATCTACAATAGAACACTTCCAATTAAACTTCGAAGACGTGCTAAACTTTTGTTAGACAGAAACACCAGATGGATCCAAAGGTCGATGTTATGATTGTGGACGGGCACGTGACAAAACTACCAGAAAGTGGTGTTTTAAGTGTAAGAAGTGGATGTGCGGTGATCATTTAAAAGATATTTGTAAAAATTGCGTATTGTAAAAAAATATTTACAAGTATAAATATTATAAAAAGGTTAAAAATATTATTATATAAAAAATTGTATTCATTTATTAAACGTAGTAAGTGCGTATGCACCGCAAGTAGGACGTGAAGAAAGTGAAAAGGAAGAGTTTTGGCGAGAGATGGATGAGGTGATGCAAGGAATACCAGGAAATGAGGATGCTGTGATTGGTGGTGATATGAATGGTCACGAAGGGAGTGAGAGGGTAGGGTATGAAAGAGTGCATGGAGGGTATGATTTTGGCGAGAGAAATGAGGCTGGAGAAAAAGTTTTGGATTTTGCAGAATCGTATGAGCTTGCAGTAATCAATACATATTTTAGGAAAAGAGAAGAGCATTATATAACATACAAGAGTGGAAGAAATAGGTCACAGATTGATTATTTTATGTGGAGGAAAGACAATATAAAAAGAGTAAAGGATTGTAAAGTAATTCTTGGAGAGAGTGTAATAACACAACATAGGTTGATGATAATGGAAGTATGGTGTAGTGGAAAAAAGATGAACAAAAGAAGGAATACAGGGAAAGAGATCAGAATTAGGTGGTGGAAATTAATAGGAAACAAAGAGAAGGAGTTTATAAAGAAATTAAAAGAAAAAGCTGTGTGGAATGTTGAGGGAGATATAAATGAGGTTTGGAGAAGGATGGTCACTTGTGTTAAGAACATAGCAAAAGAGGTTGTTGGTGAAACCAAAAGTAGTTTATCAGAAGACAAGGAAACGTGGTGGTGGGATGAGGAGATTCAGAGAGTAGTAGCGAGTAAGAAAAAGCAATTTAAGGTATGACAGAAAAGTAGGAAGAGGGAAGATTGGATAGAGTATAAAAATGTATGTAAAATAGTGAAAAGTGTTGTAAGCAAAGCAAAGCTTAATAGGTATGATGAGTTATATGAGCGGCTAGGAACACAGGAAGGAGAAAAAGAAATTTATAGACTGGCGAAGGTGAGAGAAAAGCGATCCAAGGATTTCCAAGATGTCTGGTGAATAAAAAATGAGGATAAGAAAGTTTTAACAAATGATGAGGATGTGAAAAAAAGATGGAAAGAATATTTTGAGAAATTACTGAATGAGGAATATCCAAAAGAAGCTTTAGAGAGTATGTCATGGAATGAAGGATTAATTGGTCTAGTGGGCGAGGAGGAAGTGAGAGATGCGGTGAAGGCGATGAAAAAGAAAAAAGCGGTAGGACCAGATGGAGTACCTGTAGAGGTGTGGAAAATGTTAAGAGATGTAAGCATTGGGTGGTTGAAAAATCTTTTTAATAAGGTACTGATAGAAGGAAAAATGCCAGAAGATTGGAGAAAGAGTTTTATTGTACCAATTTTTAAAGGAAAAGGAGACATACAAGAATGTGGGAACTATAGAGGAATAAAGCTCATTAGTCATAGTATGAAGATCTGGGAAAAGATTTTAGAGAAGAGGATAAGAAGTGAGACGTCGATATCAGAAAACCAGTTTGGTTTTATGCCAGGAAAATCGACAATGGAGCCATTATTTTGTGTTAGGCAATTAGTAGAGAAGTACAGAGAAAAGAATAAAAAACTATGCATGGTGTTTATAGATTTAGAAAAGGCATATGACAGGGTGCCAAGGGAAGTTTTAAGGTGGGCATTAATGAGGAAAAATGTCCCAAAAATGTATGTTAATTTGATCCAGGATATGTATGAAGGGTCGAGTACTAGTGTCAAGAGTCGGTGTGGAGTATCAGAAGGTTTCAGTATAGGAGTAGGTGTGCACCAGGGGTCAGCTCTAAGCCCCTACCTGTTCTCAGTGGTAATAGATGAGGTTTCAAAGGAGATACAGGGTGAGATACCATGGTGTATGATGTTTGCGGATGATATAGTTCTGATAGGAGAAAACCTAGAAGTTGTCAATAATAGGTTAAATGAGTGGAGGTTAGCCTTCGAAGAAAAGGGATTGAGAATTAGTAGAAATAAAACTGAGTATATTGAGTATGATTTTGGACAAAGAGACCAAGAAGTTGAAGGAATGAGGAGACAACTGACAATAGATGGTGATGTGATAGGTAAAGTTGAGAGCTTTAAATATTTAGGATCTTTTGTTCAAAAGGACGGGGGCTTTGACATTGATGTAAAACATAGGATTAAGTGCGGGTGGATGAAATGGAGAGAAGCATCGGGCGTGTTATGCGATAAGAGAATTCCAATTAGGCTGAAAGGTAAATTTTATAAATGTGTAGTGAGACCAACTATGCTGTATGGTTCAGAGTGTTGGGCGGTTAACAGGAGAATAGAACAAAGTATGAGTGTCGCGGAAATGAGAATGCTTAGATGGTTGAGTGGAGTGACAAGAGAAGATAGAATAAGGAATGAATACGTGAGAGGTAGTGTTGGTGTAGCGCCAATTGTGGACAAAATGAGAGAAAATAGGCTGAGATGGTTTGGGCATGTGATGAGGCGAGAGGAAACGAATGCAGTAAGAATGGTTATGAAGATGGACGTTGAAGGGAAAAGAGGAAGAGGAAGACCAAAAAAGAGATGGTTGGAGACTTTGGAGAATGACATGAGGGCTGTCGGTGTGTGCAGAGGAGATGTGATTGACCGAGTAAAGTGGAGGTGTAGGGCAAGGGTGGCCGACCCCAAATAGTTTGGAGGAAGGTGAAGTAGAAGAAGAAGAAGAAGAAGAAAAAATTGTATTCATTCATTATATAAGAGTAATAAATTAATAATGTAAGTATTGATGTTAAATAATAAATGATGAATATTTCTAATTTTAATGTATAATTTATCGATAGTTGACAATTGTCCACCACGCGACCAACCCCATAACAAATATCGACGCGCCTAACATAGGGTTAATAGGCAATAATTAAAATGTAAAAAATATAACTTAATTACTAATCTTTCAATAATAAAGAAATAAGTAAATAGGTAAGTAAAAAAAATTAATTCATATCATCTACGGTTTATTCATTTCCTGCACGGTGAGTTACAAATTGGACGCTAGCATTTTAAGTTTTTACAGTTGAACGCATACAAAATAGATAAGTTGTGGTTGAACGGCTATTGTTGAAACTATACATAGAAATGTCAAAAAAACATCGATTTTTCAAGCTGAAAAAATCGATGTTCAACTTCGATGGTTAAGTATAGATATTTTGCATAGGTGTGTCACGTTTACCGATGTTTTAATTTCGATGTTTGCTTTGTCTTCGATGTTCAAGGATATTATTTTTAAATTTTTTTCATTTGCAAACAGCAAAATATAGATATGCATATAATTATAATTAATAATAAATTGATTAATTCATAATAATATAGTCTTATAGCTAGAAAAATAAAATATACTTGTATATACCTAGTTATAGAAATAAATAAAAATGATTCGGGCCTCAATTCCCAGTATTTTTCACTGACTGCTATGCAATTATTATATAGGTTCACGTTTGATGTAAACTTATGTCTATTTCTATATTATTTACAAACTATACTTTTATAAATGTACTGTCAATTACTGTCTCATAAATTTTAATTATTAACGCATGAACCGTGTGCAGTCCAGACAGTCAATAGTTCAGTGTACAGTACCATATTTTGTTTTCGGCGAAATTTGTAGATACTTGTAAAATAAAAAATTAAAATTATTTATCAACTGGTTCAAATAAAAAATAAGAAATAAGAAAATAACTTAGTAAAATTTTATGATATTTAGTAAACAATATTGGCTTGGTGTTTTTTTAATTACCACAGTGTCTTATTTTAAAGTTCCAATATTTTAATATATTGTAAGGTCTGATCGAATAACCATTATTATTATTACTAACGCAGAGTAACAGTTATTCTTGTAAGTCATATGTACATAAGTATATATATTTTAAGACGATTAGTTATTTCCTCAGGTTTGATTACGACGTACGAGTAAGTGATAGTTGTACGAACATCGTAGGCGAATTGCTGACGAGAAAAACCGAATAAAATGTCTTCCAGTTACAAAAGAGATATTGCTGAGCTTACAACTAAGATTGAGGTCCAGCGAATGAATATCAAAGATATGTTATCCAAAACGATAAAAATGAGAGGTTTGTGATTTTTACAAGTTTACAACAATATTTTAATATTATAAACAGCTAATGTAATATAACAACGTTATATTTCTTATCAGTTGATTATGGAGTACAAATTAAATTGAAGGACCTAGAGTTGGCTTCTTTAAGAGAAAAATGTAAACAGTTTCAACACAGGGTTGAGATACAAGAAGGTATAACCTATCCAAATTATAAACTTGATATATAGTTAATACTCTAATGCAATGCACATAATAATATAAAACATAAACGTTTTTATTTTAGATAATACACCAAGACATGTCCAATTAAAACATATTCAACAAATTGACACATTGGTAGAAGAAAATAAATTATTGAAAAAGAAAAACAACGAAATGTTTGATAAAATTAAAGATTTGGAATCTAAATTAGCTAGACAATCCAGGCTTTGCTCAATGCCGTCGTTTAATTATGAAAACGAATGCTCCAATGTTACTAGCAAAATCAACGATTCTGCAAAGGGCGAAAACAATAGTAGGTTCAGCGATAAATTAAATGATTTGAGAGTTCTCAAATCGACTGAATACATCGAAGAACCGGCCATAACCGCTGTCGTTGATAGCGTTGTCCAAAAAACCGATGAATCCAACAAGGTACGGCGGGCGCAAACGACCAACAAGTTAAATTCAACTTTTAGTGATAACCTCGGTTTTATATCAATGAAAAAGATTACCCCGTTTGATCATGAGGTGAAATCAACTTGTCCCACTAAAGATAGTTGTTGCCAAGCGTCCACCAAATTCGACGATCATAATAAATCAAAAAACGTCCTCACACAAAAGCGTGTCAAAATGGTCCAAAATACCGTGAACAAAAAAAAGTATAATAAAATAAAAATCAAGATTTATTATAAATATAAAAAAGTAAACATTTGTATTTATTTTTTCCAGAAAACAAAAAACAAAGAGTGAAGATGATACTTATTTAAAATTAGAACCGATAAGCGCATTACAAGAGTTGTGTATGTCTCGGAAATGGATGTTACCCAAATATGAGTTTTTTAAAGAGGGTGATAGTAAAACATTTACTTATACTGTAGTGTGCACCGTTAAAATGTTCACAGTCGAAGGTTAGCGATTTAATGTAAATTTTTAATCATGTTTAATGCGTTAAAAATGTTGTTTTTATTAATTAAACAGTCAATGGAATGATAAAAAGAGAAGGTAAAAAACAAGCTGCTACACTAATGTACCATAAAGTAAAGACCTATATCGGTGGTAACATACATTTGGAAAAAAATGTTTCTAAAAACCAACTAACGGAAAACGGCATATTGTCTGGACTCTACGAAGAGCCGGCCATCTCCACTATAAGTATAACTTCTAGTATGAGTATTTATATATATATATATATATTATGACACACTCAGGTGAATCACAATTTCAAGAGTAGTGCGGTTGTTTGGGCAAGGGTCACTTAGCCCCCCAAACAGTCCATAGTACAATTGTATCCTATAATCACAAAAACCTTGCGAAGAAATCATAAATTAACTAGTTAGTTGAATGTAATATATACTTAAATCGTTGCATTAAAATAGCTCACTCTTTTCTAGATATTACTTGGAATGATTTGATCGTTGTATGATATCGGGATTTCAAGAACTGTCCGGTTGGGCTTGGGCCACTATGCCTACCAATACAACCAGCATTGTAACCTGTCATCATCAACACCATGTGCGCAGAAGCACAAATTAAACAAATCGTTTACCATATTATATAAATTATCTAATCTGTTAATATGTGCAATATCTCATTTATAATATAGATATCTATTTGGTATAATTTCATCATTTTTTAAGCAATCATAATACTCTGCGTCATGAAACAAACATTTTTATTAAAGGTTCGTTTATCAGCTATACTACATATTTGATAAACTTGCATTGGCTTTTTACAATTTTAATTGAATAAAAAACACATAATTCAAACATAAAAAATGATCAAACAAAATTAATCGGAATTTTTATAAACTATAATAATAAATATATTAAATCTCAAAAAAGAAACAAAAGCAGTAAGAGTGATTACGAAAATGAACGTCGAAGAGAAAAAAGGAATAGAAAGATCAAAAACAAAAATGGTTGGATACGTTTGGGAATAATATGAGGGCTCCTGATGAGTGCATGAAGGATGTAAAAAAATTGAGATGAATGGAGCATGGGCGTTCTCACGGCCCCTCCCGGGGGGATATGGGGGATAGATTCTCTCCAAGGTACTTTATTTTCTTACATATAAGTAATAAACATTTTATCTACTTTTGATAGGCGTTTTCAATATTGACTAGATATTATTTCTATTTTTTTTTTTGCTATTTTATTTTTCGTGATTATTGATTCCACCACCTATAAACAATACTATTAATCATCACAGGTAATTAGTTTTAAAATTGATTCGTATTATTTTTTTGTAAACGATTACACCGTCAACCACGATCATAGAATAAGCGTCAACTATACCCATTCCCAGCGACACACATATTGTAAAAGATAGAGAATGTTATAAAATAACAATAGCAATTCCTATATTATTGATTCATTTATAAGTAATATCAAGGAACGATTTCTTGTGAATAAAAAAATAGGAGTTATGAGACAAAACCCTTACGGCTTATTTTGTAACCATTTTTTTCATCCCCCTCCATTGAAATATCCTGAGAACGCCTCTGGTCGTTGGCATATAGTCAAATCAGGCATTTTACTAAATGCCTAGACATATAGCCAAAGATTTAATTTTTATGCAATTTCACTATTTGTCTAGACATTTAGTTAAATGCCTGGTTGTTTAATATAATGAATAGGCATTTAATTATAGGCCTGTTTCAAGTCGGGCAAATTATAAAAAAATGGAACAGTTTGTATAATTTTAAAAATTTATCTACATTTTCTATTAATTCTTCATTGCTCTTTTGTACAAAAAAATTAATTATTATTTATTAATATGTAAAACACGTAGGTTTGTGAAATGTGTTTATTTGCGTGTCCATCGATACTATTATTTAAAACTTAAATTAAAGATATATATATATATATATATAGGTAATTACTAATTAAATATGATAAAACGAGTTTTAAATATGAATAAAAAGGTTAGGTTACAGATTTTTGTTAATTTTTAATTATTACAAGTTATTTCATGTATTGTTGTGTGGAATTTCCTGGAGCATTTAAATTTTTCTTTAAAAAATAAACACTGTCTGGTTAGATATTATCGCTTACCTGCTTGACAGTTACATTTAACGAAACCTTGACCGTTAAAAATTGATATGTTTACCATCTCATATATTTATCTATTAATTATCAAGCGAATAAGACTTGAAAATACAGGACAAAAGAGAAATGAATAATAAATAGAAAATATAGATACATTTTTTAAATAATACAAATTGTTTCATAAGTCTTGAAACAGTCATTTAATTAAATAACGAGGCATTTAGACAAATAGTGAATTTTCATAAAAATTTAATTTTTTGACAATATGCCTAGGCATCATGTAAAATACTTCATTTGACTATATGCCTATAACATATATTTATATATAAAATAAAATAAAATGCGTCAAAATTGTCTTGTATCGAGATCAAACATACAACTTTTATCGAAATTTTTTCTTATCAAGCGATGATATAACGATATAAATATCGTGTCGACTGGAAATTCGTCGAAATATCGATATGACGAAACTGTACACATAGAACCGTCGTCATTAAGGACGAATGTCCACATTCGCAGACCAATATTCTAATGAAAATTATAAAAACAATATAACATAATTGTTTACGAGGCTCTAACGTTGTCTACGATCACACAACGTGCACAAGTAATTCACACTAAAACGTTTCTGGTAGACACATCTGCAAGACATCTAGCTTGATCGAATTCTCGGTCAATTTCGAAGATTATGCTCGATTTCTATTCATGCAATGCTATCTGACGGCCGAAGATCTATGTCAACTCACGACATCGCGCAAACCGGTAGATAGGACTACCACCACATTCCACGTACACGACATTACTTCACAGACCCGGACTAAAATATGCACCTGTTAGAAATGAGTTGATAAAAAATGGTGAAATAATGAAATGTTTAGAAATAAAGTTTTTGAAATCAATATCTACTCGAGGCGCTTATTATTGTTAGAAAGAATACTAATTATCTTTATCACCATACAATTTATTATGATACCTGTGGATGATAATAGCTTAATTGAAAAATGCACCAGATTGAAACACCTGCTAAACATTGTTTTACAACATGCATAACATTATTTTGCTTGATTTTTACAAATGTCAAATCCATAACAAGTGACCTCTTCCAATAGTTAATTTAAGTGCGTTGATGAATAACGCATTGAAGCATAAATTAACTTTTAATTTTATGCATTCAAATATAATATATTATATTGATGACAAAGGACAATATCTAATATCCGAATTTCCATGCCTTAATAATATTGGTGTGGCATAAGCTTCTTTTTTTTTTATTTTAGGGAATTTTCAATTTTAAATGAGGATAAGGAGTAAAGTTACGTCTCTGATACAACCGAAGCTTTTCCGGCTGTCGAGCGATAAGCTCAAGTGCAACTTGTAATCTAGATCTATAAAAATGGATCCGAAAATTTATAACAATTCATCAAATTTGACTCTAAAATTAATTGTTCGTAATTTTCAGGACAAGGTTCTTATGTAAGAAAAAATTAAAACTAATATAACCGTGTAATTTGTATACCTATATAGCTAACTGCAACCTGACCTTTTTTTTGTGTGTGTTTTATTGACGTGTATAAATATAAATGCATTCTCTTGGTTATGGAATGACGTAATTTCAGTTTATCGTATAAAACAGATGCAACCGTCAAAATTTCGCAGTACAAGAAGTTTATTGAAAGTTTTAATCATTTTTTTAAGTGTTTTGGTAGGGTTATTTTTAAAAATGTTAGCAATTAAACGTATAAACATAAGTCGCAGAACTCGCAATTCTGCGAGTCAAAAATATAATAGAGCAAGTCAAACTGACGAGCAACGCGAAGCGTGGAATGGAGTTGAACACAATTGATGAAATCGAAATCAACAACAAAGTATTTTAAATTATTTGGTACAGAGATATATTAGATCTACTGGTAGAAGATAGGCTAATTTAAAAATTGATAGTAACTCTGGGAGGTGCTTGTGAAGACAATTTGATATTTACCATGGAAATTTTAATAATAATAATATTTATTATTAAATTATTTACGAATTTGACACACAGTTAGTTATTTAACTACACGGGTTCAGCTAGTAAAATATTATATCTTGAAATATTGATATTTAAACTTGAAAGCTTGTTAAAACTTAATGATGGCAGCTCAACATGCACATTGCACGGAAGAAATATCCTGTTATGACTATGAATATTCCGTTATCTTCTATTGGTTTACGGGTCTGTTGGTTTTGTTTTACTGGGGCAGCAGAGGTAATTTTATTTTCAGTCGTACATTATAAAAATAATTAAAATAAAAAATACAAAGATTTGTCGAAAGGGTAAGAATATTTTATTCGACGGATTAAGGGAGAGAGATTCGAATTGTATCACTCACTTCACCTATCATCATCATGCTCTGTAAAAATGAACCCGTTTTAAATTTATGTTTTTAGGTTTAGTTCGGTGTTTTGTTAACCGACCGAAGCCGCTCAGTGCCGATGGTTTGCAAAGTTTATTTGCAGAAGCGAAATTTGGATTGGGGAAAGAAAGAGGTACATGGGTTGTACCTGAAGTTGAAATCACTTATATCGACTTCATTATTCGTAAGTATTACGCGACTTATTTGTATGTGTGATGGAAAGAACACAAATTGAATATATATTTTCTTTTTAGTTGCATTGAAGTTCATATATAGGAGATATGTGGAAATCATGGATTACATGACGTATGAATCGCCGTATCGATGTAATCTACATTTATATCATTTACACGATCCGTACGAGGTTCCATACCCAGGGAAAAATCCAAAATTTGTAGTAGTGCGTGATCCTGGGTGTACATATCCCAAATACAATTAGGATCAACAGATGACGATGGTCATCATTTATATTTTTCACTTCAAATATTTAAAGATGATGTATGGCATTCTATTATGAATATAAGTTTATATTTTTCACTATAACTATATTTTGTCTATATTTCATAAAAAATTGTATTGTTTCTTTAAAAAAAATGTTCATTAATATTTTTTATTTGTATATTTATATTTTTGGTGATATGAATCACATTTGTTTTTAAAGCGAAATATAAATATTGAATGGATGTAACTGTCTTTTAGATTCTGAACGGAGTGAATCTATTGGATTTACAATGATGTGTGTGTTTTTTTTTTATTTTATTTTTTTTTTTTTGTGTCTGACGACACCTTTTTTGGCAGTAAAAATGCTTCGATTTGCTTATGTAGCAACTTTTCTGAAAAGAAAGTCAATCTAGTTGGTACTTTGGAGGGTCAAAAGTAAAAAATTTTCAATATTTTTTAAATGCGACGCAAAAAACCCTAAAAAAATGAGGGAAAACCAGTTTTCAATTTATACGAAATATGTAAAAATTGCGAAAATGTGCAAGTTATTTAGTAGATAAAAATTCATAAAAATTTTTCTGTTCATACTGAAGGTTCAAAATTTTCACACTAGGTTATCTATAAGATATTCTTCAAAATTCTTATATTATTCTTATATTCTTATAATATAATGTATAATATTCTAGACTGACAAATGATATCGGTTTTTTAAAATGCTCTAACTCAAAAATGAAAAACCGCAACAACTTGAAATTTTCACCAAATCTTTATATTGACTTTTTCTATATATGGTTAAGATTTCAAAGTATTTTGACATATTTTGACTTATTTATAGACAATTTAAATTTTCGGTTTTTCTAAATTTTTCGTTTAAAAATAAAATATACTTATTACAATGTTTATAAATAACATTGTATTATATTCTAGACATAACTAAAAAATTTTGGAGATGTTGAAATTATTTAATTTATCAATTACATAAATCCATTGTTAATTTTAAAAGTTGCAATCAAGTATCAACGTCAACGTCGTCAACATGTGTAATGACCAACATACATTATACAATATCACATATTTAAATATTAAAATTGATGCTATATGTTAATATAAGGTATTATTATAATAACTACATGCATTATTTTTAAATAATTTAACTATGTCGCTGTATGCAATTGCCAACCCATCCTAATTGAAAAATATATTTATCGTTTCAAAATAAAATATACTTTTTACAATATTTATAAATAACAATATATTATATCCTAGACAAACATATTAACTCCGTTCAGAATCGTTTTTCGTATACAATGATACCTATCATTGAATTCAAATTTAACAAATCCATTATAATGATCTATCCTATGAAGAGTCGCACTTCACCCCCAAGTGTACAGCAGAGCGAGGCCCATCCGGTTCTTTTTTTTAATTATGTTCATATAATATGTGATATATCATTTTTGTGCTTTTCCTGCAGTTGTTAGAGTTAGAGTTGAAAGACTACATCTCGCTGTTAATTTAGCAAAAAGCTCACTCTGGCACTAGTCTAAATTGTGTAGCCTCATACAGAGTTTCCATTTTCTTCCTGTTGTATTTTAAATGTAATACCTTGGTACCTCAACATACAATAAAGTTCTTGCAAATTAATTATAGCGAGTCGTTTTTGGAGGAAAATATATTCCCTCATGGAAATTATTTTCAGTAAATAGACATGTTCACCATTTTCTAGATGTACACTAAGGTTTGTAATGGTTGGATTCCTTTTTTTATTATCATTATAATTTACGCTAAATTCATCATCAATTGTACATCAATACTACATAACCATTTATTATTTATTCATTCATTGTATAATAGTAATAAATTAATAATGTAAGTATTGATGTTTAATAATAAAAAAAGAAATAAATGATGAATATTTCAAATTAAATAAGATATATATATATATATACAATATGCGATCCGTGTACTTGAGAACTTATCCTATCTCAGCTGTTTCACTATGCAAATTGTATTAATATTATAATAAATATAATATACACGTTAGTCATAAATAGTTAATAATGCACTTATGGGATATGCCATGTATAATTTTTTAATTCCCTGATTCCCAGATGTGTCTTATAGAGATCAAGAATTTATTATTTTAATTTTTAATATTATTTTAATTAAGAGATCTAAGTTCTTATTAAAGATTTTTTAATGAAATAGTGCTGAATAATGTTCAATGTTTGACATAATAACTCATCAACAGTAAGAATATAATAGTTTGAGAATGATTACACTAATGTTATGACACAAAACCATATAGTAACGATTTAAATATAACATTTTTAGAAATGAAAGGTTATATAAGTTAAAGTCTCATGGGCGCATTCCACAAGCTTCTTTATAGTTGGACGAATTGAATATGGTGAAGTAATCATCATGTATATATCTTATGGCAGATTCAATAAGACATAAGTAAACAGTATCTTGCCAGCCTCCAACACGATAATTGCAGAAAACTACTGATCAGGTCACATCTTTACCATTGAAAATTACTCTGAAGTAGAAGTCCTTACCAGGGAATGTTGTGTCGATTGTATTGTTTCGATACACTTCAAATACAAGTCTGGAAGCATAGTGTGATGACACAGTTAGGGCGTTAAGTACACCAAACGCAGCTAACAAGTACTGAGCAGTCAAATCATGACCAGAGTATAGGACCAGATGTGGTTTACTTTCTGACACCATTTTAAGTAGATTCATGGCCACATTCAAGGCAAAACCATATGACTTGAGGAGTCCACGTTAATATATTAATATGTTAATATATTGTACGCTACATAATATTTTTATGACAATATGATGTTTTAGACGCAATCGAATGATTTAAATCAATGTGAAAATTAAAAGCTCAATCATTAAAAAATAAAATCAATAAAATATTATAATATTACATATTACGAGCATAGATTATTTACATTAAAACTAAAAACACATTATAATTTTTTTTAAAGCGATATTACTGTTTGACGTTTATTGAAAAATCTATAACAAACGTCGAATATAGATTTTCAAGTAACAACCTAAGATAATGCCGCAGTGCACATATTATATTATTATATATTTATGTTGCAGGTCATCGTTAACATCACCATGCGCCATTGTAAAGTAGGTTTATAGGGTGCATTTTTACATTGTATTTCACATTTTTAAAAAATGTATTTATAAATATATGTATATATAAAAAATATATTTTTAACGATCCCTATATATGTTTATATATATATATAAACATATATAGGGATCGTTAAAAAATTTAAATTCAAAAAGGGGGTCACTACAGTAAAAAGGTTAAGAAACACTGTATTAGACGACCAGCAAGTAAATCTTGTTCGTACAAATCAATAGACTCGTTCGCAACATTTAAAAATGGACGGTGTACTTACATGAAAACGATTTCGTGTAAATATCATCACATGATCCATATTCTGTTTTGAATTCGACAGTAGAGCAGTACATCAAGATTATATGTATTACCTTTTATGTACCATAATTTTTAATTGATCCCATATTTTCTTTTTTTCTAAAATTATGGCAAAATCGTCATTACATTCATTAATTATTACAAACAGGTATTTACAACTGTTTCTCGACTTAACATATATTTATAATGCAGTAAAAAATAATTGTGGTTCTACAGCACAACAGTTTTAAGGATTACATTTTACATTATTAACATGATAGTTTTAATAATATTGCAACAGTCAAAAAATATCCACAATTAAAGTCTAAGTAAATAAATCGGGAATCGGGGGGGGCTTGAGGGGGCTTAGCCCTCCCAAAATCCCACCAAGCCCCCAAACATTCTTGCAAACATAACAATTTTGTAGTTTTATTTTCTTATATTATATTCAAAATTTGTTTAGGATCATTTATGAGGGGGTGTGGGGGGCATAGCCTCCCACGGCTTTGGTTTATGAGAAAAATCGTAGCCCCCCAACTTTTTCAATGAATTTCCGCTTATGATTAATGTCTAAGTAAATAAATAAATTTTTGGGAAAATTCGAAAAATATTTCGTGCATTAATGAGCTGTAGCCGGTAAATTGTATAAATCGAATATTTCATAATGTGGATAAAATTACTCTTATTCGCTCCACGAAAAAATATCCATATTTGAAGAAAAACGTGAACTCCACTAAACGGATGCCCACTTTATACAATAAGCGACTTCAATAAGCGGAAGCAATAATATTAATATAATAATCTATAACTACTAGGTTGTACCAGTGTAAAAAAACATGAATTTCGTCAACATAATATTATACACACCGATCGTTTGAAACATGGAAATTAAATGAAAAAAAAAAAAAACAACACAATGACACGAACTTTCTAATAAATAACAGTATATTTATTCAACAGCAGTAAACAAAATATTATTTCTCATCAGACGTTTATGTAATATAATTCATGAGTATAAATGATAATAAGTGAAATGCCGAATAATGAAAAATTTACATCAAAAGCAATCGGCGGTGCGTACAACAATAATCATAGTTAGTGATCTCACAAGAGCGTGAGACGCACCGGCCGGTTAAAGATAGGCTTGTTTTGAAGCACGTGAACGGCCCGCATGGCTTCCTGCGGATTCCTGAAGTTGACGCGTACTTCACCGGTGGGTTTGCCGAAGTCGTTAAACCGCCTGATGACGTTCTGGCCATCGAATTCGAAGCCTGAGAAGAAGTTCAATATCTGCTGCACGTTGGCGCTGTAATGCACGTTGTCCAGAGCCACCACGCAGCCGGGCAGTCCGAAGCCGTCCGGTCCGGAGTTCGGTCCGGGACCGCGCATCCGGGGATTGTAACCGCTGCCGCCGCGCGCGTTATTCATGTACGGATGCGGCCGACCACCGCCGTACTGAGGTCTTTGGTGCTGCTGCAAAGGCGACCCGAACATCATGTAGTGCTGCCTGAGTTCAGCACCGCCGCCGCGATTGCTATTGCCGCCTCCCGGTCCCCAAGACACGTGCTGATGGTGGTTGTGCTGTTGCTTGGTGATGGCTCGGATCACGTCCGACCGGTTGATGGGCGACACGTGCACCAGGTTTGGGCCCATGTAACAGTGATCTTTGATCAGAGCCATGTGCGCCTGTTGCACGGTGCTGAACGCGCAGTAAGACTCGCCGGTGGGTCGGCCAAACCTGCTCAACACGATGTGTATCTTGTCGGGCAGCGCGGTCGTGTCGGCGAAGAATCGCATGACGTCCGTGTTGGTCACCGACGTGGGCAGTCCGTGCACGTACACGCAGTTGGAACAGCCGTCAGTTGGCGCGACGTTCGGTTGGATGGACGGTTGCGCTGGCACCGGTACCGGGTTGTGATGCTGGTGTTTATAGTGGCGACCACCACTTCTACCACCACCGCCGTCGCCGCTAGTGCTCTCGCCGGTAATCCGTTTCGTCCCATCGCCGGGTTTCCGCACGATCTGCACGTACTCCTCTTCCGTCACTGTGATCGGCAGCTGCTTTAGTTTCAGATACTTGGTCGTCGCGTTCTGCTGCTGCTGCAACGTCGCCGACAACTGTTGTCCTTCACCTCCGCCGCAACCAAGACGTTTGTCGTCCGCCGACGGGTTCTTGTCGCACGTCACCGGATTCTTGCCAACCTCGTCGTACTTACGCTTCTTGGCCGGCGACTGGCCATCACCATTGTCTTCCTCTCTTTCACGACTCCTATCACTTCGATGCCGATCTCCAGACCTCGATCTATCCTGTCCATTGCTCTCGCTACCGTAAGACAACCTTGACCTATGCTCCCGAGATTTTGATAGAATTCGTTCACGTTTGTAGCCACTTTTGTCGTCACGTTCATAAGTTTCCGTTGATTTTAGAGACATATGTTGCTGCAACTGTTGTTGGAGCTGCTGTAGCTTGTCCTGAGACGAAAACGCTGCTTTTGAATCCATAATGGGAGGTTGTCTTTGCAACATGGTAACCGATTGGTCTGATATAGATTGTTGCTGGGGTAGTGGTAAGACCTGTACGTTAATAAAACACATAACAACTTCAGTTTCAAAACGAGAATAATAATACTATAATATTAGTGTTTATATAAAAATAATCAAAAGTAGTTTTTATTTTGTGTACCTTAGCAGGTAGTGGTGGCAACGATCCGACTAGGGGAAGTTGCTGCTGCTGCATTTGGTGCATGTTGACCTGCGTAATTTGTGTTGTCGTGTACCGTCGCACAGTTTCAATGACTTTACGCATCTCATTTCGAGAGCTCAATAACAGTCTGATTTGAACGTTCTTAATACATCCACCGTCAAAAAGTATAGCCTGTCTAGCATCCTCATCAGTACTGCAAAATAATTTGAAGTAACCAAAAAAAAACAGAATGCCCAACTATTAATTACCCTATTAATTTCTTAATTATTATTTACCTAAATAATATAAAAACAATTCCTTTTTCACCGCCGACGATGTAAACTCCACCCTCGGGTATTGACAACCCTTGGAAATATTGCCTTATGTCTGCGGCATTGGCTGACCACGGTAGATTTTGTAGTCTTATTATAACACTCATGATTTTACCTAAATAAATAAATTTATTTGGTTTAAATATTAGATAACATGTAGTTGTACGGACTATGGAAGAACCAATAAAACGACTGCTAGAACATTAATTGCCAGTGGTTATCATAGTTAATTCAAATTTAAGATAAAAACAATTAATATTTAACAAATATTTTGTGAAAGCGAGTGTGTAATTTACGTAACATTTATTTTTCAAGAATATAGTTAATTGTATTGAAGAACAACTATTCGTTTATGCAACTGAATAAAAATATAACGACATATATTATTTTAATACTTAAATATCATAGACATAGACTTGAGAAATATTTTATGAAGTATATTCGTGTAGATATCTTTTTATATTCACTATTGGTTCTTTAATATTATCGGGATTGGGTGGCTCTTATGCAAAATTAGCCTCATTAATAAAAAAAAGGGCGACTTTCTTTCGAAAGTTTTTGAGTATTTTTGACGTTTAGACTAAAATATTAAAATATTGAAAAGTATATAAGTAACATTTTCTTCTTAATGCAATTATTCATTGATATTAAGAAGAAATATTATAAAAAGAAAGCTATAAAATAAGAACTTAGTTGAAATGATACATGTGATATAAAAAGTTATATTTTTGAGGTATACATATTATCATAGCCGCCGACTGAAATAACTTTTTACTGAGATTTTACGTACTTATGGCTATCATAATTGTACTCACCTTTATCAAAATAACTACGTAGATCAATGTTCTTATGATGTGTGAGCTGCAGAAAAAGTAAAGAAATTATAAAACTTCAATAAACACTGCATAAACATTTATACGAAATTATTAAACACGTACATACATTCAACTAACAGTCGACTAAATGTTATTTGTTTTCAATAGTTGTCGTGCTTTTTGCGTTGTCATAACACCATGAAATATGATTTTTTATCTTTTTAGATTCACTGGTTATGATGTTTAAAAACAAAAACAGTAGGCTTTGAGTATTCAATAGAATTATTTCAAAATACGTCAATATAGTCACTTTAGATAGATAACATTTATTTTTAAACATTAATTTAAGTTTTCTGTGCAAAACTGTAGTATTTTTGTTTTGTATTGTGAGCAACACAATTTTATTCCGTTGATTTATAATTTTGAAAAAATTATATTTTTTATCATTTTTAACTGTAAATGTAGAAAAATAAGTATATTTTAAATGTTTAGATTGTCTTTTATATAAAATACATCTTATAGCCATTTAACCATTTTTTAAATACTTGAATTGTAGGCATTCCACGATTTTATAAAAATGTACAAATTTAGGAAATTAAATTAAAAATATTAATGGTTACAAATAAAAATAAATAACTAAATAATAAATAAAAAAAAAAAAAATTGAAATTGAAATATAAGGAAGCATACTGATATTAAAAATGACCAGGTACGATTAAAACGATAAGGAAAAGTTCTAACTCTTAACCAATTATCTTTATTATATTAATCGTTGAAGAAATGAAAGCAGTAAAGTAGCTATAATTTAGTGGCATTCTAAATTCAATACATGAAATGGTTAACTATGTATAAATCATATCAGATACTAACCATAGGATACTTGAAAGCAGTGGCGCGCCTAGGAATTCAATGATAGAAGGAAAGATAGGAGGAAAAGCTAGAAAAGGTAGACCAAGAACACCATTTATCAAACAGGTCATAGAAGACATAGGAAAAACCAATTATAAGGAACTAATAGTGGCTGTAATGGATAGGGACAAGTGGAAAACCATCGAAATCGTTTAACCAATCTAAGGATTGTAAAAAAAAAAAAAATGAGGTATAAATACACTCTTATCGATTATCTGGCGACTGCATAGTTATCGTAATTACGAGTACATAAATACACATAATCACATATATAAATGTACATATGCAGTTTTCAGATGTGTTAAGGAGAGCTGTTCATCACCGTGGTACTAATTTCAATGTACAATGTGAGTACGAGCAGTATATTTCTGGAATATTGGAACAAAATAAAATACAAATTTTTTTTCAAAAATAATAAATATGTACTCATAAAATGTACTAAATATACCTGTAAAAGCAAAATATGTATGTAATAAAATTAATAAATAATTAAAAAAATTTTTCCACTTCACCTATAAGATTCATTCGGTTATAAGACTCACTTTATGCTGGTCCCAAAGCGTCTAATGTATATATATATATATACAGTGAAACCTCTATTAATGGACACCTCTCAACAGTGGACCCTTCCCAATAGTGGACACTTCTAAATTCCCCGGCAAAAATGTATGCGCATATAAATGTATGCGTAATAGGTTTTCTCAATAGTGGACAACTCTCTATAGTGGACAATTTTTAATTCCCCGTGGCTGTCCACAGAGGTTTCACTGTATATATATATATTCTATACAGTGAACGTTTATTGTGTGTAATAAGTAATATATTTTTGCTAATAACTAATGGAAAGTACCTAATGATTCTAAAACAGCTTTAATTACTAATAAGTAGTTTTCTTTGAGTTGGAAAAAAGACAATAGCGGAAGGGATATAACCTCTAACCTCCTTCCCCTGAGAACACCACTGCTCGAAGGTATAATATATAGAAATCTTAGTGACTGGGGTTTGATTGTGTTATTCTATTTTCATTATACATTTATACTTGAGTTTGTAATGTATAACATACCATTCAAGAGTATTTTATATCAATAATTTACTTCTATTTACGATTTTAAAAATATTTTTTTTTATAGTATAGGCATTGATTAAATATACATAGATAGCTCAAGTAACAGTAAAATTCGTTAACGCTTGATTAATGGTATAGGTATACCTAATTAAATGTTACCTTATTTTTTCTCAGTATATAACCATATCATTTTTTCAATTTTTGTTATAAAAAAATTCTATATAGTATTTAATATCAGAAAAAATCTACTTCATGTGATTAGCTAAAAGGTTATACTCTAAAATATTACCAGTTGTTGCTTCAATAAGACATATTAGATATTTTCCGATAAACATATTACAGGAACTTTTCTTGACTTAATTGTCACCGGAAAAATGTATCCTAACCAATACCAATTTAAAGCATTAACTGACACTTCGTAATTTATTATTCTAGGTAGGATCTTGGAAAAATCTCACAGTATAGATTTTTTTTTTTTTATATATTATAAAATGAGTAAGCCATTTTTGTCATTTAAAATATAAAAAATGGAAAATAACATTTTTTCTCCCTGTATTCAACTAAAAGTATATATCACCCAGAAAAATGTGACATAATATCTATGAAAAACATATACCGATTTAATGGAATTCGGGTATGATTTCGAATCAATTATATTAGTTCATAAAAACATGAATTTAATTTTCATTAATCTATGATATTTAATGCTTAAGTAATTAAATTCCAAATTCCATTATTATGGATAACTTTATACTCAGTTTAATTCTATTGAAAAATTGAACTAACAAACTTACATACTAAACTTAATGAAATTTTATTCATTAAAAATAACATTTTTTTCATAGTTTCAAAAATGGTTAGATTTTACTAATGCACGTCTTTAAATTGTATGAATTGCGTTTATTAAAACCATGACGAATTTCATCATTTTAAAGAGCCTTTAGTTTGGATTAAATCATTGATAACCTAAATTCAATGAAATTATTTCATTAAAATAATACTTTTTTTCATGGTTTCTAAAATGCTTAGCCTTACTTGTAAGATCTTACTTGTAGATATGTTTAAATTGTATGAATTACATGTATTAAAACCATGATAAATGTCATTGTTTTAAAGAAACTTTACTTTAGATTTAGATTTAATCATTGATGTACAAAAATTCAATAGAATTATTTAATATAGTTATAAAAAAATTTAAGTTTAACCATAAATTATTACCATTAAAATTTAAAATAAAGTCAGCAAAATTAATAGAATATTTGATTGCTAATGATACAGGAATTTGTACTCGAGATGTTATATTTTTAGTATAGGTGATAAGTTCTTTGTGGTTAGATTCAAATCTATATGACCATAAATATTTTAAAGGCCCTGACTTTCTAATAATGTTACAATAATGAATAAGTAGATGGTGTTTTAATTTTAATGTGTCTTTAAAAATGTCAGTATATTTAGAATTATAGTATAAAATACAACTCTGTAACTTAAGTATAGTTTGTTCACTAAAACTAGGTAATAGCAACAGATCAATCAGTTCAATGAAATTAACTAAAAATAACCAAACCGAAACACATTCAGGTACTAAATCCCCAACTAATAATGGAAAAAAATGGACAAATGTTTGCAACTCTTTCGACAACATTTTAATTTTTGATTTATCCAATTTATTTTTCATCAAAGGAGGAGATATATTTCCAATTTCTGTATTACCATTATCAAACCCTCGCTTTTTTCTGTTTAATAGTTCTTAATTGAAATATCCCAAACTAATTAAACTGTTGATAATATGACACATGTTGTACACACAAATACCTTCAAACATGTCAACTGCATAATTATCCACAACTTGAAATGAATCAATGTTATTAGTTATAGATTCTTCATTAACTCCAGTACTCTTACAATAATTTTTTAATACATTTTCACTATAATTTTGTCTGTTGCGCAGTATATCTGTGTCTTCAATAGCAAGAGTTTGAGTATGATTTTTGTGACAAAAACGACAGAAAAAATTTGAAGAAAAAGATTTAGTAAAACCTAAAACTGTATTGACCCCGAGATTATTACCAACAACCAATCCCAAAACAAATTTTATTTTAACATTTTTTTCTGATAATATTATAGTCAACCCAATATTTTGTAATTCATTTAATTCCTTTATCAAATGGTAAAAACTTCTATCATCACGAAGATTTTTTACATCTTTGGAATTAAATAAAGCTGCTACAAAAACGCTTTGTAAATTAGATTTTAAATAACTAGGAGCTGTAGGAAAACAATAGTACACTCCTAATATTGGAGATGCATGAGAACCTAGAGGATTGTTTACCTCGAAATCATCGAAGTATAAAAAATATGGTACATATAATAAATCATCTTTATTAAAATTTAACATTTTTTCTTTCCATAAATCACTATTTAAAAAATTTGTATAATTTGTTTGGCTATTTAAAAAATTGTGATGTTGAACAAAACTATCTAATATTCCAGGTGCACCAAAATATTTTCTCAGTTGGAATTTTATAGGAAGGATTACACATTTCGTTTTTTTTCAGCAATCATATTAGTATTGTGATGTACAGTATTATCAACTATGTTATCTAAACAAATTATTTTTGGTTTATCATAATAATCGTTATTAGTTAAATATTTTAAAAATTTGTATTCTGATTCAAAATCTTCAAAAGGATTGTTTAGAAGATTGTTTAGAAAATTAATTATAAGCTCTAATGACTTTTTTGTATTGTTATCTATCATTTTATTAATGTTTAAAATGTTTTTTATTAGTTGTACTATAGGACACCTAACCATTTTAGTTATGTCCTATTGTAGTTGTAATGCATCTTTTCTTGAAAAATTTAATTTTCCATAGTAATGCAATAAAAATGTCATCGTCGAACATTTTAAAGTATCTAAATTAAAATTATTAAAATTTTGTTTTTCATCTATTTGATCATCAGAAATTATGTTTGTTAAAGAGATATTATTTTTATCAGTACCATGTTTTTATTATTGCAATTATTGGTTGAATAGGATTGACATTACATATTTTTGATTTCATGTGTTTCATGACTGTTTGTATATTGGCCATTCATCAAGAATATCATGGATAGTTATATTAGGCGAACAAAGGTATCGTCTACGAATTTCACAAGTTTGTTGCCACTTTATTTCAACTTCGCTCATTGGTTCTACATTAAATTGAAGCCATTGCTTAGCGCAATTTAATTTAGCATCTGTAGATAATTCCTCACCTTAATATTTTAAATAAGTGCCAGTTTCAATAATTAAATTTTTTAAATTTACCTTCTGATTCATTATGAGATAATTCTCCAAAAGAGTTGGTATCTGAGTTATTATCATTCAATTTCAATTTTTTAGTACCACTCCATAAATTATAACGGTGCAATTTGGCTATGGTATTATGGTATTTTTGATACAACAGTACCTTAGGTTTTTGCTTCGGTACACTGAGATAAAATGTTTCCTAAAAAGAAATTTTAAAATTTTAAATTTTATATTTGATACAATTATTCAAAAATAGAATACAAACCTTAATTTCAGAATTGAAAACTTCAACAATACCAACAGATATTTGTTCAAATAGTTTAGGTGACGCATGTATTTCCTGTTGAATCAAATGCTCAATAAGAACGTCTGTCAATATTTTTCTTAATTCATCAGTAAGCTTGTTATTTTTTTTAAAAAAAAGATAAAATTAGATTCCCTTTTCCAGACAAAGTCAAAATGTCTTCAACATTTATCTAAAATATAAATAATTAGTAGGTAATACATTTATTGAAAGTTTGATATAGGTATTAACTATAAAATACTATAAAATATAAATAAAATACAAAATGTTTATAATAATAATAATAGTAGTACTTATAAAAAAACATATTTTTAGAATTTAAAATTGCTATTATAAAAATCTAAATTTCATAATTAAAATTTTAAGATTCAAAACATTTTTAAAAACACCACCATGTGGCTTTTTTTTAGATACTTTTTAATCAAATGGTTATAAAATAAAATAGTTCCTAAAAAACCTTTTGTTAAAAAAACCAAAATAGTGTTTATGGGAATATTGAATAAGAAACCAAATATACACAACATTTTAATTGTTTAGTACTGAAATAATAATTAATAAAATAATAATTAGAAAGGTATTCAATATTATGTATTTATTATTAAGTACTACTATAAGACTATAACCTGCTCTAATTCAGTAATATCTACTCGTACACTTGGTAGAGGGTAGTATGAATCTATTAATTAATGTTTTTTGTTCTAGGTACCTTTATTATGTTTTTCTTAGATAAAATGGAACTCTCAGAATCTGATGAACATGAACTATCTGAATTTAGTTTATTCACAACTTTAGTTTCTTCCTGAAATAAATATGATATATGTACATATATTATACACATTACACAATACATTTAATTTTCATTGTACACAATATAAAAGTCACACAAAGTAAGTGTGAACTGATTAATAACTTACAGTAATAAAAGATGCCTGCCACTTAATAAGATGATGTTCGAAGATAATTCTCTGATCATACTTATTCTTAGGAGAGAGATTATTTAGATGATTTTCTGTCATGTATTGCAAGCTTTCAATTGTAACACCATACTCTGGAATATTTAAAATATATATATTTGGTGTTTTATGGTTTTCATATTATCATTTTAACACATTAATAGACACCAGTACTGTTATAGCAGTCATTTTTAAATTTGATGTACAATATATATCTTAAAAATACTATGATAGTAGTCCAAAAACTCTTTGTAAAAACATGCTACTGCAATTGCAGTAATTTTTTCAATTATTTCATATGAAATAGGATTTTTTACTCAACTGCTATATACTACGACATACTACAATCCTCTTTCGTATAGTAGTAGTTAAATATAAATATATCAAATTTAAAAATTATAGTTTATATAAATACTGTCTATCAATATGTTTTTGGGCTAGATACAACTGTACCCAAGTACTATTTTTTTTATGTTTAACATTTAAATATCTACAAAAGAAGTTTTAAAAAAATCTATCTATAAATGGTTAATCTTTGATCTATACAAAATTACATTATTTCTAAAAAACTAGGTACTTAATTAATCTTAATACCTTGATTAACAACAACTATAATTATAATTAATGAAATCAAAACTTAATGTGTAATTACCTATAAATTCATTGAAAAAACATTCACCATTTAACTTAATCAAGTGGTCCAATAATGCCTGCTCGTTATCTAATTAATCGCATATTTCAACGGGCGCATTTAAAATTACGTCGGGAATGTTGGTTTCCATTTTTTAGAAAAACACAACATTTAAAAGCATGGAATTTATTTACGCGAAACGTACACGGCAAAATTACAAATTAAAATTAAATCTGAATACTAATTACAGAAATATATTATAACAAATTACAATCTACAACACTATACAACTCTTTATAGCAGTTATTATTACTCTATGGTATAGAGGTAGGTATGCAAAATCTGCAGTAAGATAACGCTCTATCCAGCAATAAGGCGTCGATGTGACAAATAATAGGGAAATAACATGGAGTATTCGCCGAATAGTTAATCTATGGCTTATCTTGATTATAAACATGTTACAACCATAGACCTATAAACTTTTTATAAACTTTTTCGTTTCAAAATAAAATATACTTTTTACAATATTTATAAATAACAATGTATTATATCCTAGACAAACATATTAACTCCGTTCAGAATCGTTATTCGTATACAATGATATCTATCATTGCATTCAAATTTAACAAATCCATTGTAATAATGACCTATCCTATAAACGAGGTGCACTCCACCCCCAACTGTACAGCAGAGCGAGGCCCATCCGGTTTTTTTGTTATTTTAATTTCTTAAGAGGACACCACACACCCGAAATATTTTACCGAAAACATGTTTCACGCGGGATCTGTGTTTGAAGCGTGTGATTGTCTCCATCGATGTTCACAAAAAAATTGCCATCCCTAAGTATCCTATATATTCTATCACATACCTGCAATATTAAAATTCATATTTATGGATTTTATGCGGAGATGTAAGAAAAACAAAATAAGAAATGTCTGGTCGACGAAAAGAAAAAAAAAATTACTAAGAATCATGCTTTATTTTCGGTTCATAAGACTACCCAAAAAACTGTAGTATTCACTAATTAAATTTTAGTTTTGAATAACACGAAGAAAGTGGAAACTTTTCGGCAAAATTTGTAGATACTTGGCAAATAAAAAATTGAAATTATTTATCAACTGGTTCAAATAAAAAATAAGAAATAAGAAAATAACTTAGTAATGATATTTAGTAAACAATATTGGCTTGGTGTTTTTTTAATTACCACAGTGTCTTATTTTACAGTTCCAATATTTTAATATATTGTAAGGTCTGATCGAATAACCATTATTATTATTACTAACGCAGAGTAACAGTTATTCTTGTAAGTTATATGTACATAAGTATATATATTTTAAGACGATAAGTTATTTCCTCAGGTCTGATTACGACGTACGAGTAAGTGATAGTTGTACGAACATCGTAGGCGAATTGCTGACAAGAAAAACCGAATAAAATGTCTTCCAGTTACAAAAAAGATATTGCTGAACTTACAACTAGGATCGAGGTCCAGCGAATGAATATCAAAGATATGTTATCCAAAACGATAAAAATGAAAGGTTTGTGATTTTTACAAGTTTACAACAATATTTTAATATTATAAACAGCTAATGTAATATAACAACGTTATATTTCTTATCAGTTGATTATGGAGTACAAATTAAATTGAAGGACCTAGAGTTGGCTTCTTTAAGAGAAAAATGTAAACAGTTTCAACACAGGGTTGAGATACAAGAAGGTATAACCTATCCAAATTATAAACTTGATATATAGTTAATACTCTAATGCAATGCACATAATAATATAAAACATAAACGTTTTTATTTTAGATAATACACCAACACATGTCCAATTAAAACATATTCAACAAATTGACACATTGGCAGAAGAAAATAAATTATTGAAAAAGAAAAACAACGAAATGATTGATAAAATTAAAGATTTGGAATCTAAATTAGCTAGACAATCCAGGTTTTGCTCAATTCCGTCGTTTAATTATGAAAACAAATGCTCCAATATTACTAGCAAAATCATCGATTTTAAAAAGGGCAAAAATAATAGTAGTTTCAGCGATAAATTAAATGATTTGAGTGTTCTTAAATCGACTGAACATAACGAAGAACCGGCCATAACCGCTGTCGTTGATAGCGTTGTCCAAAAAACCGATGAATCCAACAAGGTACGGCGGGCGCAAACGAGCAACAAGTTAAATTCAACTTTTAGTGATAACCTCGGTTTTATATCAATGAAAAAGATTACCCCGTTTGATCATGAGGTGAAATCAACTTGTCCCACTAAAGATAGTTGTTGCCAAGCGTCCACCAAATTCGACGATCATAATAAATTAAAAAACGTCCTCACACAAAAGCGTGTCAAAAAGGTCGAAAATACCGCAAACAAAAAAAAGTATATTAAATTAAAAATCAAGATTTATTATAAATATAAAAAGAGTATTTATTTGTATTTATTTTTTCCAGAAAACAAAAAACAAAGAGTGAAGATGATACTTATTTAAAATTAGAACCGATAAGCGCATTACAAGAGTTGTGTATGTCTCGGAAATGGATGTTACCCAAATATGAGTTTTTTAAAGAGGGTGATAGTAAAACTTTTACTTATACTGTAGTGTGCACCGTTAAAATGTTTACAGTCGAAGGTTAGCGATTTAATGTAAATTCTTAATCATGTTTAATGCATTAAAAATGTTGTTTTTATTAATTAAACAGTCAATGGAATGATAAAAAGAGAAGGTAAAAAACAAGCTGCTACACTAATGTACCATAAAGTAAAGACCTATATCGGTGGTAACATACATTTGGAAAAAAATGTTTCTAAAAACCAACTAACGGAAAACGGCATATTGTCTGGACTCTACGAAGAGCCGGCCATCTCCACAATAAGTATAACTTCTAGTATGAGTATTTCTATAATTTTATATATATATATATATTATGACACACTCAGGTGAATCACAATTTCAAGAGTAGTTCGGTTGTTTGGGCAAGGGTCACTTAGCCCCCCAAACAGTCAATAGTAGAATTGTATCCTATAATCACAAAAACCTTGCGAAGAAATCATAAATTAAATAGTTAGTTGAATATAATATATACTTAACTTAATTCTTTGCAATAAAATAGCTCACTCTTTTCTAGATATTACTTGGAATGATTTGATCGTTGTATGATATCGGGATTTCAAGAACTGTCCGGTTGGGCTTGGGCCACTATGCCTACCAATACAACCAGCATTGTAACCTGTCATCATCAACACCATGTGCGCAGAAGCACAAATTAAACAAATCGTTTACCATATTATATAAATTGTCTAATCTGTTAATATGTGCAATATCTCATTTCTAATATAGATATCTACTTGGTATAATTTCATCATTTTTTAAGCAATCATAATACTCTGCGTCATGAAACAAACATTTTTATTAAAGGTTTGTTTATCAGCTATACTACATATTTGATAAACTTGCATTGGCTTTTTTACAATTTTCATTGAATATAAAACACAAAATTCAAGCATAAAAAATAATCAAACAAAATAAATCGGAATTTTTATAAACTATAATAATAAATATATTAAATTTCAAAAAAGAAACAAAAGCAGTAAGAGCGATTATGAAAATGAACGTCGAAGAGAAAAAAGGAATAGAAAGATCAAAAACAAAAATGGTTGGATACGTTTGGGAATAATATGAGGGCTCCTGATGAGTGCATGAAGGATGTAAAAAATTGAGATGAATGGAGCATGGGCTTTCTCACGGGGGGGGGGATATGGGGGATAGATTCTCCTCAAGGTACTTTATTTTCTTACATATAAGTAATAAACGTTTTATCTACTTTTGATATGCGTTTTCAATATTGACTAGATATTATTTCTATTTTTTTTTTTTGCTATTTTTATATTTCGTGATTATTGATTCCACCAGTCATTATCAATACTGTTAATAATCACAGGTAATTAGTTTTAAAATTGATTCGTATTTTTTTTTTTGTAAACGATTACACCGTCAACCACGATCATAGAATAAGCGTCAACTATACCCATTCCCAGCGACACACATATTGTAAAAGATACAGAATGTTATAAAATAACAATAGCAATTCCTATATTATTGATTCATTTATAAGTAATTTAAAGGAACGATTTCTAGTGCATAAAAAGATAGGAGTTATGAGACAAAACCTTACGGCTTATTTTGTAACCATTTTTTTCATCCCCCTCCATTGAAATATCCTGAGAACGCCTCTGGTCGTTGGCATATAGTCAAATCATGCATTTTACTAAATGCCTAGACATATAGCCAAAGAATTTAATTTTTACGCAATTTCACTATTTGTCTAGACATTTAGTTAAATGCCTAGTTGTTTCATAAAATGAATAGGCATTTAATTATAGGCCTGTTTCAAGTCGGGCAAATTATAAAAAAATGGAACAGTTTGTATAATTTTAAAAATTTATCTACATTTTCTATTAATTCTTCATTGCTCTTTTGTACAAAAATATTAATTATTATTTATTAATATGTTAAACACGTAGGTTTGTGAAATGTGTTGCGTGTCCATCGATACTATTATTTAAAACTTAAATTAAAGATTTAAATAATAGTTATATATATATATATATAGGTAATTACTAATTAGATATGATAAAACGAGTAATAAATATGAATAAAATGGTTAGGTTACAGATTTTTGTTAATTTTTAATTATTACAAGTTATTTCATGTATTGTTGTGTGGAATTCCCTGGAGCATTTAAATTTTTCTTTAAAAAATAAACACTGTCATGTTTGATATTGTCGCTTTCCTGCTTGACAGTTACATTTAACGAAACCTTGACCGTTAAAAATTGATATATTTACCATCTCATATATTTTATTATTTTATTAATTATCAAGCGAATAAGACCTTGAAAATACAGTACAAAAGAGCAATGAATAATAAATAGAAAATATAGATACATTTTTAAAATAATACAAACTGTTTCATTTTTATTATTTGCCTGTCTTGAAACAGTAATTTAACTAAATAACTAGGTATTTAATTTAATATTTAGACAAATAGTGAAATTTCATAAAAATTTAATTTTTGGACAATATGCCTAGGCATCATGTAAAATACCTGATTTGACTATATGCCTATGACATATATATATATATATATAAAATAAAATGCGTCAAAATTGTCTTGTATCGAGATCAAACATACAACTTTTATCGAAATTTTTCTTATCAAGCGATTATATAACGGTATTATATATCGTGTCGACTGGAAATTCGTCGAAATATCGATATGACGAAACTGTATACATAGAACCGTCGTCATTAAGGACGAATGTACTGTGTGTAATGTACTGTGTCCACATTCGCAGACCTATATTCTAATGAAAATTATAAAAACAATATAACATAATTGTTTACGAGGCTCTAACGTTGTCTACGATCACACAACGTGCACAAGTAATTCACGCTAAAACGTTTCTGGTAGACACATCTGCAATACATCTAGCTTGATCGAAGTCTCGGTCAATTTCGAAGATTATGCTCGATTTCTATTCATGCAATGCTATCTGACGGCCGAAGGTCTATGTCAACTCACGACATCGCACAAACCGGTAGATAGGATTTACATCACATTCCACGTACACAACATTATTTCACAGACCCGGACTAAAATATGCACCTGTTGGAAATGAGTTGATAAAAAATGGTGAAATAATGAAATGTTTAGAAATAAAGTTTTTGAAATCAATATTTATTCGGGGCGCTTATTATTGTTCGAAAGAATACTAATTATCTTATACCATACACTTTATAATTATACCATACACTTTATTGTGATAACAGTGGACAATAATAGCTTAATTGAAAAATGCACCAGATTGAAACACCTGCTAAACATTGTCTTACAACATGCATAACATTATTTTGCTTGATTTTTACAAATGTCAAATGCATAACAAGTGAGATCTTCCAATAGTTAATTTAAGTGCGTTGATGAATAACGCATTGAAGCATAAATGAACTTTTAATTTTATGCATTCAAATATAATATATTATATTGATGACAAAGGACAATATCTTATAGCCGAATTTCCTTGCCTTAATAATATTGCTGTGGCATAAGCTTCGTTTTTTTTTTTTTATTTTAGGGAATTTTCAATTTTAAATGAGGATAAGGAGTAAAGTTACGTCTCTGATACAAGCGAAGCTTTTCCGGCTGTCGAGCGATAAGCTCAAGTGCAACTTGTAATCTAGATATATAAAAATGGATCTGAAAATTTATAACAATTCATCAAATTTGACTCTAAAATTAATTGTTCGTAATTATCAGGACAAGGTTCTTATGTAAGAAAAAATGAAAACTAATATAACCGTGTAAATTGTACACCTATATAGCTAACTGCAACCTGACCTTTTTTTTGTGTGTGTTTTATCGACTTGTATGAATATATAATATATATTTATACACGTCGATAAAACACATTTTCTCTTACATTTTTCTGCATTCCCTTGGTTATCGATTGACGTAATTACAGTTTATCGTATAAAACAGATGCAACCGTCAAAATTTCACAGTACAAGAAGTTTATTGACAAGTGTTAATCATTTTTTAAAGTTTTTTGGTAGGGTTATTTTTAAAAATGCTAGCAATTAAACGTATAAACATAAGTCGCAGAACTCGCAATTCTGCGAGTCAAAAATATAATAGAGCTAGTCAAACTGACGAGCAACGCGAAGCGTGGAATGGAGTTGAACACAATCGATGAAATCGAAATCAGTATTATAAATAATTAGTTACAGAGATATATTAGACCTACTTGTAGAAGATAGGCTAAGTTAAAAAGTGATAGTAACCCTGGGAGTTGCTTAAGAAGACAATTTGATATTTACCATGGAAATTTTAATAATAATTATTATTATTAAATTATTTACGAATTTGACATACAGTTAGTTATTTAACTATACGGGTTCAGCTAGTAAAATATTATATTTTGAAATATTGATATTTCATACTTGAAAGCTTGTTAAAACTTAATTATGGCAGCTCAACATGCACATTGCACGGAAGACAGATCCTGTCACGACTATGAATATTCCGTTATCTTCTATTGGTTTACGGGTCTGTTGGTTTTGTTTTACTGGGGCAGCAGAGGTAATTATATTTTCAGTCGTATATTCCGTAAAAATGAACCCGTTTTAAATTTATGTTTTAAGGTTTAGTTCGGTGTTTTGTTAACCGACCGAAGCCGCTCAGTGCCGATGGTTTGCAAAGTTTATTTGCAGAAGCGAAATTTGGATTGGGGAAAGAAAGAGGTACATGGGTTGTACCTGAAGTCGAAATCACTTACATCGACTTCATTATTCGTAAGTATTGCGCGACTTATTTGTATGTGTGGAAAGAACACAAATTGAATATATATTTTCTTTTTAGTTGCATTGAAGTTCATATATAGGAGATATGTGGAAATCATGGATTACATGACGTATGAATCGCCGTATCGATGTAATCTACATTTATATCATAATCATGATCCGTACGAGGTTCCATACCAAATGAAAAATCCAAAATTTGTTGTAGTGCGTGATCCTGGGTGTACATATTTCAGATACAATTAGGATCAACAGATGACGATGGTCATCATTTATATTTTTAATTTCAAATATTTAAAGTTGATGTAAGGCATTCTTAGACGAATATGAGTTTAGGTTTTTCACTACCTATAACTATATTTTGTCTATATTTCATAAAAAATTGTATTGTTTCTTAAGAAAAAAATGTTCATTAATATTTTTTATTTGTATACCTATATATATATATTTTTGTTGATTTGAATCACATTTGTTTTTAAAGTGAAATATAAATATTGAATGGATGTAACTGTCTTTTTTTATTATCAGCATAATTTTCGCTAAATTCATCATCAATTGTACATCAATACTACATAACCATGTTCTTCGATTATAGTCATTGATTCTACGCAGTCTTATATGGACCTATATAAGAAACCTTTCCAGAAAATAAAATAAATCTATACGATCTGTGTTCTTATTCGTTCCAGTTATACATTAAAATTTACATCACATTTGTTATTATTATAATTTTTTTTTTATAAATACTTTAATTGAAGTATTTTTTAATCTGATACGATGTTTGCATAATAAGTTCTTTTTTCTATAAGAATTAATTGCTAAATCCGAATTGGTTCCCGAATTCTTACGGAGGGTATATCTGAATTGGTTCCCGATTTCTTACGGAGATTATATCCGAATTGGTTCCTAATTTTTTGTTTATGCTTATTTTGATGTAGGTATGCTTGTTTATAACACGAAAAGAAGTTAAGTTTTATTTTTTTTATTTTTTGATTATGTATGTTTATTGAATTATATAATTTTGACTTTTTTTTTATTTATTTATTATTGTTGTGGTAAAAATGTATAGCAAATATTAGTTAAGTATTGAATTCTGGTTATTTCATTTTTTTTTTCATTTTTCCATCTCAGTTTTGATGTCTGCTTGTTTTTAAATTGATTTTATGTCCCGAACAATGAATGAACTTTTTCCGTACTTCGAAGTTTTATATAAACTTCATTTTAAATTTCTTTCAAAACGTCAATAAACTGAAAGAGATTTGGTTTGCGGAATAAAATGTCTGTTAAACTTTCTGTGGAATGACTCACAACAATTAGTCGTTCGTTCTAAACTACTCGTAAATTCGGCCCACATCGTTGGCGGAAATGTGCAATCTTCTTGAATTTAATGTTGTAGTATATAAAGTATTCGTTAATTTTTCATTAATAGGTTTTATTGTCATTAAATCATCAGTACAGCAATCATTTATTTTTTCGGGTGATTACAAGGATAAACCAACAAACATTTTTAAACATCGTCCTATTTCAGAATCCTTAGTTTTAAATTCTTTGGAAAGTCCTAATGTTTGTATTTTTCTAAACCAAGCTTGGCCCTAATGAAATCGACAGCCTTTTAATTGAGCCAAAGGCCATACTTCAGAGACAGCTACATGAATTTCTCTTTCAAAGTCCACATATATTTTATCTGGGCTTAGATAATTTTGAATAAAACGAAAAGTATTTGTATATGTATCATTAGTTTTATTTGGAATCAAGAAGAAAACTAGAAGAGCATAATAATTATTTTTCACTCCAAAATTGAAAAGTTGATAAAAAAACTCAGGGCAACATTTAAAAGTGCCATCAATAAACACAGTTTTAATTTGATGTAATTCTTCTAAATTACTATTACAAGAAAACCCATTTATATTAGTTTCTGTATCATTAATAATTAAAAAGTTTTCATCCCGATTATTTTGTACATCATAATTATTTAATATTTCATGAATTTGACTCAATGTTTTAGGCAACGTTGGTGCTGTATTACATTGAATAGCATGAATATTTTTACGAATTCTACATAAATCATTTGTATCTATAGTTTCAATATCAGTTTTAGTCATTTCACAATGAATAATTTTTGCTGGCCGTTCATATAATACATCTTGAGCTTATCTTTTTGAACTATTACTTAACTTTTGTTTGTTAAGTACTTTATCTCTGTCTTTTTCGTGGTTATGTATTATACTCTTATCGACAATTGAATTTAAATTATTTATTTTTAAATATGACTCACATTTCTTTTTTTACACAAGTAGAATGAAATGGTAGGTTCAAACACACCCTCACCCTCAGCTACCATCGTCGCCGCCGTCGCCGCCGACCACCCTCCGCCGCCGTCGCCGCCGCTACTTAATATTTTTTTTTTTTTTTTTTCCTTCGCTTACGTAACCTATTCCTTCGAAACTACTTCCCCTACTACTTCCCCTTATTTAACATTTATTTGCATAACCTACCTATAATACCCACTCCTCGTCACTACTTCCCCTAATACTTCCCCTTATTTAAAAATTTTTATTCCATCGTTGGCATAACCTACCTATAATACCCCCTCTTTATTCCACATAACGTGTATTTGACATCAACTACACCTCTCCTTTTACTTCCCCTCATATACAAAATTATTTAAAATGTTATTATAAGACCATATTATTTTAAATTACATAAGACTTTACAAATATATTATTTTAAAACAATTACACTTGATACATATACACACACACACACACACACACACACACACCCACACCCACACACACACACACACACACATACATACATATAAATTCATATACAAAATTATTTAAAATGTTATTAAGTATATTATTAACACAATAACATCTAATACTCATTTCCAGGATTGTCAATGTATTCATGTGCTAACGATTTATTAATCGATATTAATGAATCATATAGAAATTCTCCATTCATAATGATAATATGTTATTATAAGACTTAAAATTATTTAAAATGTTATTAAGTATATTATTCAAATTATTAACACAATAACATCTTATAGTCATTATCATCAATATCATTGTATTCACGTGTAAGGGCTTCTAATGCCGGTGGAAATATGTAATTAGTATTGGTGATATTTAATACAATACGATGATAGAATGATACAATTCCACTAATATACCATTCAAATATTAATACGGAATGATTAGCACGATAACAATACAATTAACGAATACTAGGACCGTTATCGAGTTGTAACATGGTCGTTTCCAGGAATGTTAGCGACTGCACGTGTAAGGCTTTTAGTACCGGTAGAGTCATGTAATTAGTATTGTTGCTATTCAACACAATACTATAATATATATATAATAGAAAGATACAATTTCACTAATACACCTTTCATATATTCAATGACTATATTTAAAAGAAAGACATTAAATATAATGATACATGTTCGAATTCATTGCATACCAAATCATCAGAAAAAATCTGAATTATTGTATACGAATTATTATATCAATAGAGAAAAAAGGTTTTACCACCCCATCGGCTTATTGTACACATTTTTCCGAGAATTAGTGAAATCGTCAAAAATTATGAGCTCTTGGCACATTGGAAATCGAAATGCGATCATTGTGTCCTTTAGTCTCCTACTGGTCACACGTTAGTCTTTGCCCGCTCAGTGTTTCCGCAGTCGTACTCCGGTTTTAACTCTCATCGCTACGTTTTATTTTATCATTGTGTTATTTAAAACATATCGAAAATGTTCAAGTGTCAACAGTTTAATAAAGAGTTCTCCAGCAAAGATCATTTAACGAGACACGCTAAAACTCATAACCAAATGTTATTTACGTGTGATATTTGTCCGATGACTTCTACTCGAAAAGACAATCTTCGTCGACATGTGAAGAATAAACATGGTATGTATTTCTATCGGAAAATATTTTAATAAAATTATTACAATTAAAATAATTTTTAATTTTTATTCGATTAATTAAATATTTACAAGAATTTCATACATAATTAAATATTTACAAGTGTATATATAAAATTTTAAAATATTTAGAATTTTACAGCTAATATTGAACATTTTAATCAAAATGAGATTGCTCCAGTGCCCGACGTACCCACCGCTGCATCAAACGACTTTGTTGATCCTGACGATGAACTGTGTATACTTGCGATGGAGAGCGCTGAAAATGCAGGTTTTTGTAAAGGTAAGATTTTTTCTTATATATATATCGGATTACTTTAGTTGAAAAAGTGTAGTATATCTAACGGGGGTTATTTTTTTCTCTGTAGGGTCCGAAAATTTTGAACGGAGAAATTCTGAGGTTGCAGGAAGGGTCAAGAGAGCCAGGTTAAATTTAGTGGGCGATACACCCGGTTTTGTGAAAGTAGAGTCATCTTTTAATAACACAATCACATGGTACTATAAAAGGAACTTACAAAATATATTCAATTATTCATCATTCCTTATATCGATCAAATCAGAACTACTCGAAATTTTAAAATCATCGACTCTACTCATCAAATTTAGTTTGTAACTAGAAGCAACTTACGACAGACCACATGTCGAAAACTCTTCCGTCAACAGGGCATTTAAGACCTCTGCCAGGGCGATTTTTGTGGATACGAATATCGAAGACATAGTCGACCACATGTTCGTAAACATTTTAACCGAGGAAGATGCGTATCAGGGCAAAGGCAGTGGATTTTCACTCCAAGCCATTGACGGTGTATTATTAGGTGTTTATAAATACATACCTATGGGCAGATCGTCATATCTACCACTACCTCAGTACATTATAAACAAAAAAGCTATAGTTAATCCACAGAACACGGACAATCACTGCTTTAAATGGGCTATTTTAAGTAAACATGTCACGGCAGAGAATAAATATAGAGTTAACGATAATTATTATATTCACGAGGATAAATATGATTTCAATGGTATAACGTTTCCAACACCGTTGAATGAAGTCAAAACATTCAGAAAAAATAATCAGAGTATTTCCTATATAAATATATAAATCTGAACACTGAGATGAGAAAGAAAGCAACTAACGACTTTGAAAAAGATTTTTATAAATTAATGAACAACGCTGTGTTCGGTAAGATATTATTATTTTTATCATTATTATAATTATTAAAACTAATGTTATTATTTAGGGAAAACAATGGAGTCTATGAGGAAGCGAATAAAGATGGAAGTAGTATCGGGTGAGAAAAGATTACAGAAATTGATAAACAAAACAACATTTAAGCATTGTGCGGATTTTGAGGGTAAAAATCTGGTGGCTGTGTTATTGGAAAATAAAATCATAGATTTTTGCAAGCCAATCTATATAGGTAAATATTATATTATTATTATTATTTAACGAGAGACTATAAACTAATTATGATTACAGGATTCGCGGTTCTGGATGCATCAAAATCTCTTATGTACGATTACCATTATAATGTTATGAAAGCGCATTACAAGGAAGCTATTCATCTGATGTATACAGATACAGGTTAATAAAAATTATTATTTTTATTTACTATTTATTAATAAAATAATATTGTTTCAGATTCACTTGTATATTATATAGAGACCTGCGACTTTTATGCAGATCTCAGAGAAAATCCCATCCTGCTAGACCGTATGGACACAGCCAACTTGCCTGGAGATCATCCGTGCTATATTGCTGAAAGTAAAAAGATCCCGGGGCTTTTTTCTGATGAGACCGATGGTAAGACCATGACAGAGTTTTGTGCGTTACGGGCAAAATCATACGCTTTTAAAATCAATAGTGAAGAAAAAATTACAGCAAAAGGTATCAGAAGTCATGTGGTTAAAAACATATGACCTTTGATGACCATAAACAATGTTTGTTTGGTGATACAAGACTTAATGTGTATAAGGATAATATGTCTATCAGATCATTCAAACATCAGCTGCTAACAATTAGAACCAAAAAGCTTACATACAACTCTCATGATGACAAGAGATATGTGTTGAATGATCATATACAGAGCTTACCGCATGGCACTACAAAATTGGGTAAGTTTAAATTTATATATCTATTAAAATATATAACTAATAATATTATGTTTTTCAGTATGCTGATGGAGGAAGATTCATTGTAAATGTATTTTAACTTGTAAAATAACATACTGTTATTCGTATTATAAATAAACTTGTAGAATAAATTCTGTATGCAAATATATTTTTCTAATTGTAAAATAACATATTGTAATTATTATTTTTTATACTAGTTTCAATAATATTGTATTTTCTTTGGGGTATAACCATGACATAACCTATATGTTTGTATATGTCGATGTAGCATAATGCTGGCATAATTAAAAAAAAAAAAAACATTGTTAAAGTATAATAGATATTTATTAAATAAAGAAATAAATGTTATAATCAACAAATATAAATAAACATTGTTAATCCCAACGTTCTTCAAAACTCATTCCATAGTTACCTACTCTGACAATTTCTAACTGCTCTATTTCATTTAGAGAATAATCGATACATAATATATCGAGTAAAGCATTTTTAGGTTTACTAATTCTTTTAAAATTATGTAAATCTAAACTTATTAATGAAGCACCATCGTAATTTATTATGTCCTGCTCTATAATAGTAAAAAATAATCTAGACCAATAGTCTAGATTAATATTACATGAGGAGAATTTTATAATACTTTTACTCATTAACTTATTTTTCCAGTGGGCATGCCCTGGATCACATGATATATCATATGTATTTTCAAATAGCTGCCTCAATAGTAATTCTATATCATAGGCCGCATATTCAGAAATTTTAGGTGTAAGCCATGATAATTTATGGAATTTATTTTTAATTATATCGATCCACCTCGCTTTACCTAGTAGATGGTAATTTTTACAAAAAGCCGCCTTCCATGCTCTACAGGTATTGCATAGGAATCGTAATGTGCAGCAAGCTGTCATAAAATACCCTTGTGATTGGGTATAGAATTCCCTCGAACATGAAGGCTGAACAATCGCTGTTAGGTCACCATCCAGGATTATATACAATATATCAGTAATTTATTTTTTTACGTTGGGATTAACAATGTTTATTTATATTTGTTGATTATAACATTTATTTCTTTATTTAATAAATATCTATTATACTTTAACAATGTTTTTTTTTTTTTTAATTATGCCAGCACTATGCTACATCGACATATACAAACATATAGGTTATGTCATGGTTATACCCCAAAGAAAACACAATATTATTGAAACTAGTATAAAAAATAATAATTACAATATGTTATTTTACAATTAGAAAAATATATTTGCATACAGAATTTATTCTACAAGTTTATTTATAATACGAATAACAGTATGTTATTTTACAAGTTAAAATACATTTACAATGAATCTTCCTCCATCAGCACACTGAAAAACATAATTTATTAGTTATATATTTTAATAGATATATAAATTTAAACTTACCCAATTTTGTAGTGTCCATGCGGTAATGTGTGTATATGATCATCCAACACATATCTCTTGTCATCTTGAGAATTGTATGTAAGCTTTTTGGTTCTAATAGTTAGCAGCTGATGTTTGAATAATATACAAGTGAATCTGAAACAATATTATTTTATTAATAAATAGTAAATAAAAATAATAATATTTATTAACATGTATCTGTATACATCAGATGAATAGCTTCCTTGTAATGCACTTTCATAACATTATAATGGTAATCGTACATAAGAGATTTTGATACATCCAGAACCGCGAATCCTGTAATCATAATTAGTTTATAGTTTCTCGTTAAATAATAATAATAATATAATATTTTAATAAAAAGCGATAAAAAGCGGCAATAAAAAGCGTCGTGGAACTAACAGAAATTTTCTAGAATCATATTTGGCAGAGTTTATGTGGAGAACACGTCTCGGAGAACAAGACGCATTTGAAACTATCCTCAAAGATATTTCCGAATTCTGGCCTCCATTATAACTATAGATTTATATATTTAAAACTATTAAAATAAAATAAAATAAAATAATATTATAAATTGAAATATTTTTTTTTATTTATGGAGGGGCGATAAAAAACAAGAGTGGTGGGGCGATAAATTTTATACGGTGTACTGGCGGGGCGATAACAAACAAGTACCTAAAAATCAATTTAATTTTATTATTAATTTGATACAAATATAAATAATATTTTTTGTCTGAAATTAATAGTATTATTTACTACTGCTTGTTAATGGGGACATAAAAATAAATAAATAAACTTGTATTCACCGGATGTAGCCCATATGCGCAAAATATGACCCAAATGCAAACCAAAAGCGCAAAATTAAATAACCTATAAGCGCAAAAAAAAAATTACCTTTTTAACAACTCATAAGCATAAATCAATTTTATAAAAATAAAATGCATTTTATCAAATCGTAGTTCTTATTGATGTTTTATTAAGCGTTTACAGTGATATTAAAATTAGTTAAAAATATAAAAATAAAATAATTATAATTTTAAGTATTATTTTATATTTACAAGTATCACGAATATAATGAATTAATATAATAAGCTATTATAATTAATATAATATTGAGTAGGTACCTTAAAATTAAATTTGAATTTTGAAACACACAGTTTTCAATTATTCAAATCTGGAAATTATTTTTCTTTATGCAAGTTCCGTTTTTCTGTATTGGAGATGACTTTGGATTTACGCGTAGGAAGAGCGCCGAGCGTCGCACGTTAAGTTAACACGCGGTATGTACGAGTGACTTAAAATATAGTATCGAGTAATATAATTTATTTTTGCGCTTTTATCCTACTAGCAAGATACAAAAGCTTAAATTTGTTCTGCGCTCTCGGGTTTTAGGGAAAAAAAGGTTGATTTGCGCTTTCGAGTATCATCGTATTCACCATCAGGCGTCGAAATATGTACACTTATTCATAACCCGTACTTCCCGTCGATGTATGCTGGATCCGTGTCTGCGGCGACTGTGTATCTGTCTAAACGTAGCGTTTTAAAAATTTTCGTAAAAAATGTTGGCTAACCGTAATTTTAATCAAAATCTTAAAATAACAACAAAAAATCATTTTTTACAAGGCTTAACGGTTTCGTTACCCGCGGTCGCACTAATACTTACGATCAGGCCAGGCTTAAGGTACGGTTTCCAAGGTGCGACCTGTCACGGCGACCCATTTCGTATTGAGTGGTTTCCATGATGCGACATGTCGCAACGGCCGAACTGTTTTTCAATCATTGTTCGTAGTTAACCAAGATGAGGTGTTAATGTCCACTTTTTTTTGTTGGATGCCGCTGAACCCGTAGAGGGTTTTCTCTTATTTCTTACATAAGAATCTCGAATATTTTTTCACCTCTTTTTAGTTACATCCACTACAAAATATTAATTATTGTTATTTTCATAATATACTTTTTTATATATCTAATATAAAGCACATTACCTGATTTTCCAAGTTTCAAAGATATGTCTTTCCAAATATTATCTTTTAATATTATATTTTTATAATTTTTATCACCAATATTATATAGAATCGTATTCTTTTCAACTTCTTGAATAAGAATTTCGTCTTCGGACGCAGGAAAAACTAAAATATACGCCATTTTTTATGCTAAATACAACGATCACTGTGAATGTCGCGACGACTTGTCGCGCAGTACTGCTCTCGGAGCAGTAGTGTCGTCGGTCGCCGCGACCCAAAGTTCGGTCGTCGTGGTTTGTCGCGCGTTGCAAACCAATCCATATGATTTCCAAGCAAGCAGTTACTAACGACCTGTCGCCGCGACATGTCGCGCCTTGGAAACCGTACCTTTAAGGGGTAGGCGACGTAGACTCAAGCCTCGGACGGCGTCTTTCCGTGTCAATTTGTATGTATAAAAAAAATATTTTATGTGATATTTACTTGTAAAGGGGTGTCAAATCTAAATTTGCCCATGTTTTTTTAAAACACTTGAGCCGGGTCTGCTTACGATAAGACTTTCGTGGAACGTAAACCCTGTGGAAAACGAAGAATTACGGTTGTTGCCAGGGAAAAACGTTCGCGGTCGATTGTACGTGGTATGTACTCGGAATCTCGGTTCGTGCAGTGCGCTCTGACGGCTGACAGCCCACGTAAACTCGGCATATGGTGCCAACCGGTAGATGGCTCACCCGCACCTCCCGAAATCGTTTCGTATTCCCGGAATATGCAAACTTATTTACTTAACGTCTTACGCGCGCTCGAGTCGAAAGTCGAAATTGTTTAGAATTTTTAACACTTTTCGACCAGAAAAATTCGATTCGGAATTTCATTTTCCTGCATCGGATATCATAACAAAATCGTAAGTATTTTTACGTATTTTTTTTTGTTTACGATTTCGTAATTGATGACGTGATTTGTACTGGACGCGAAGGCGTGATATAAATGGTGTCCCGTGATGTTTATTTATTTCGTTGAGAATTTTTAATTACATCTACATGTTGTTTTTGTGTTTTTTTTTTTATTATTAACTTTTTACGGGTTGGTTAGGCGAAGTGTTTTTAATGAGAAGAGAAGATACATGAGAAGATTTGGACGGATTTGGACGGTTAATGATTTTTACAACGTGTTAAAATTGTTAAAATGTAAGGGCCTCTTCGTCATTTAAAATACACCGTCAAGTGGACGAAAGGAGTCGGAAGTTAATGGTTGGAAAAACCGAATATTCTATGAAGTATGATTTGTTTGGTGTTACCAAAAATGTAAATGCCGTAGGCACATAACGAGTGTATGGACCCCAGATTTGTATCAGAATGCATAGTTATGTGTACGACCTATATACGGTACCTATTATGACTGCTGCCACGTAAACAAGTAGAACAAAAGTCGGATTATGTTTACGGCACAATGCATTTAGTTATTTTATTTCCGTCGGGGGCAAAATACAATTACTGACTGCTGAGTATTTACGCGCTAATCAGTTTATCCTATTATTTAAGGTCTCTCAGCCATTCACCGAATCTAAGCGCCGTGTACGGTACATTCGTGAAAAGCCCATTATGTAAAGACTTAACTTCAAAACGAATATAAAATTCGTCCCGATTTTGGAATAGTATCATTTACACAGTTTTCTATTAGCCACTTGCACTATTATCGTGTAACACATCTGATACCTGATAGAAATATACACATTTCAAACGATTGTAGGTTACCCAGATAAAAAGTATAACCGCCGATAGTTTGTACTATTTTAGGTAGAAAATTAAAATTGTACTTATCACATAATTTGTTATTAAAAAACACAGGTAGCTAACAAACGCAAATAATAATAAGAGTAGTTATGAAGATAAATTCGTGACATGTACAGGCATCATGGATTTTTTTTTTGACTATTTTAATATTTTTTTTTTTTTTTTTTTTTTTATTTAAATGACTAACACGTTCATTCAACCGCAAAGATCGGAAAACACTCAGGAATCTCCAGAAACTTGGATTAGTCGATCCAACCAATTTATTGAATGAACTGTTTCATCCTTAGCTAAAATGATTTGTCCTAGGTGAATTATTAATCGGTTGGTGTCTGACATTTCCAAATTTGAAGAGGAAATCTAGTGTAACATTCTTTCCACTAATGTATGTTGAATCGAAATAAGATATTAATGGAAATAGATCTTGAGTAAAATTTATATACATAATATGTAATACCAACACCTGATGATGAACTTTGAATTCGAAACTGATCGTACTTCACAAATATAATAATACTCCAGGCTAAGCATTTGTTTATTTACAGTCGAGTTTTGATAACTTGAATTTCAAGAGTGGTAGAAATTAATTCAACGGTGTGATTTTCGAGTTACATAACTCGAATTTGTTTCCCAAAATATACCAATGAACTCGAATTAAATATTATTAATGTAAGTATATTTATTAACTGCAATCAAAATATCTCTGAAAACTTGAGTCGATGACCGTTGACAAAGTCGTCCTGACCTAGTATGTAGTAGTATGTAGTAGTATGACGAACTATGTCGATTTAATCTTAAAAAATCATATTTGCTCATTGTAACTTTTTGTCATATTGCTAATATTCTTTATTTAAAAAAAAAAACACATAGGTATATTGAAAAAAAAAAATAAGATACTGAAGACTATGCGGATGTATGTAGCGGCTATAGAGGAGTATGAACCAGTATTCACAAACGAAACTGACATGCACAGACGCATCGAACGCAATTATGCAAAGGTCGGCGATGAACAAATGCGGTCGTCGATAGTTCAGAGTTTTTGGCAGAAATATCATCATGTCGCGTGTCTAGGGGCCAACGTTAGGCAACGAAAAATCACGGTGCTCAAACAATTTAGTAAATTTGGTTATAACTTATATTTATTGTAGATGTAAAAGGGGGAAAAAAAATAATAATATATTCCAATATTATATAAAATAAAAATATTATACTTATACAATATTGTATAGTATATACCTAAGAGGACAGATATTATCAAGGGTGAAACTTTTAAATTTTTTTTTTTTAGTATTTATCGGTAATTTTTTAGTTTTAACGTATATTTACACATTTTATGTTTAGTAACTTTAACTTAACTATTGTTTAATTTAAAAGTAGTTTAGTCTTTTGTTTTCTCGATGAATATTGATCATATTTAACATCTATCAAGTCAAACTTTTCAAACGTCGTTCTTTTGTTTTTTATCGTAATAAATATTTTTTTTTTAATGGCATTATGGACATTTAAATTCGGGCTTTAGTTATAACGTCGCACTGAACGACATATTACTATTGTTTCGGTGCGACACGTATGCGTGTTGTGTGCGAGTTTTCCGGTCCCACATAGATTTACCGTTTTACATCGATGGCAGTGGGTGAAATAAAACGTGTAAGCACACAAATAATCCGTGGTGCGGAAGCATGGCGAAAACCCACCAGAAACGTGCGCGCCTATATGTAAACATTATCGTGAAAATAGTAAACCGATGCGAGTTGAAATAGTTTACCGATTCGATGAAGGAAAATGTCCCTGCACCGCTTACGGTGTGGAAGTACGCGCGTCGGTTGTTTATTGTGTTCGCGTTCTCGCGAGAATCGGATTTGGATTTTTATTTTGCGAAACTTGGTTTGCCGAAACGGATTGAAATACGCCTACTGGAATATAATCGTAGTCGTATTTGCCGGCTTAGTACCAACATTGAACCAGTGTTTTATTTCACCTATCCGGTACCATGTTCTGAATAGCACGTACGTGCACCGGTTTACATTAGCGTCGCACTACGTTTTCATTTCGTAGCCTAATTAATGATTATGTTTTTTTTTTTTTTTATGGAAATTTATTAGATGAACGAAAACACCGTTCGGTTATGGTAAAAAAAATAGTACGTAGCCTACTTTTATGATTCGTGATCTTTGTCGTCGCGGTTAAGCAATGCGGTTTCTACTAACATCGGTAACGTGTGTGTATATAGGGCACATTTCAACCGAATTGAACCAGTCCCCGAACCACAATCGTACATGCGTGCAGTCCTACTTCGACTGAAACGCATAATATTCTAATATTGGACATAGTTGGGAACGGGTTTTTTTTTTTTTTTTACAAAGGACGTTTTGCTTTGTCATAGCCATCAAATATGTACTAACTATTATGACGATGCATCTCTGCTCCGCGATGTGTAAACAACGTTAATCTCAAACGTGTATATCTGTTATGGTTGTACAACAGGTCAAATCATAACAACCAGTGACAAATGTGTTCACGTTCAACCGATGATCATTATTGACACGATTTCTAGGTGAAAAATAATAATGTTCGCTTACCAGTTTGAAACTTTTAAAACATTACCCATAAGAAAATCTTGTTTCATATCACTTAACACACGTGTTATGCAAATATTTTAGTACCGTGTATTATAATTAATAACAGTATTTCTTTGGTGTTGTAATGTTATAGAAAAAAAAAAAACAATTTACAATGCAAAAGAAATCACGAAGAAATAATAATAATCATAAATGTTATGATAATTAATGAAAAATGTATACTAAAATTATAAAGCGCTAATTTATACAAATTCTTAATATTATGTATTACTTTAAAGTCTTTGTCATATTGCGTACATGTTACGCTATTGGTTTAAATTATATTGCAATATTAATAATGCGTAAAATTAACAACCTCCGTTATTAAAATATATTTTATTTCGTAAATTTACTATCGCACGTTAGAGCCAATAAATGGTATTAAAGTACAAGTTTTACATAAATGAATACTTGTTATAAGTTTTGAAATATTTTGCGTGACCACAGTGAGAATTTTATTAAAATAATTTTGTACTTAAATTTAAAATATTGAAATTCTTCCTCCGACAAAATAAATAAGAACAATAATGTACTGAGTTGAAGAAATCTATCATTTAAGTTTGAAAAGTTGTCACTACAGTTTTCTGTTCGTTTTCTTCGACCATAAAAGTATTCATGGAAATAAAGAACATATTTTTACATCATTGTAATCTTCACATCGTTCAAAAACTAAAATATAAATGTAAACCTTGAATCATTGAAAAGGCAAGTAATTTTGTGAAATTACTACAAGAAATTATTTTCTGAGTTATAATATACTGGTAAACATCCAAGTAACTAAAATTTAAAAAGAGATTGATATTTAAACGAAATATTTGAGAAAGGAATATTTTGATTTCTAGAAAGCATATAGTCAGCTTAGAAATGATTTATGTTTATATTTTCTACGAAAAAAAAACAGGAAGGCATAGTTTCTATAAAGAAGTAGCAAAATGAAAAGGAATTTAAAGTAGTAAACGTATACTTTATATTTTATGTACGGGCACATACTCATCGTTCAGATGAAATCAACGTATATGATTGTTTTTTAAATATCAAATGATTTCAAACGAATACATATTTACATTTACAACATAGAAATAGAAATCTGTTTAAAATTTACAGTCTTTATTAAAATAAAAAATATTGAACTAAAACTTTCATTATACTTAGATAGTATAAGCTTATATACTATTTTGGATTACTTAAATATGAAACGTTTATAGAAATTCTTAAATATTATTATTTATTTTATTGAGAGACAGTAAATGCGAATTTGTTGAATAACTACGATTCTCAGATTATAAAACAGATCAGACAAAATATTTTAGTTCAGTTTCCAACATTAATTGTAGAATAAACAAATAGCCCATGCAATGTTAGATTGCGGTGAAGCGTGGGGGTAGCTTTATTCTTCAATCAATGATTTCCAACATAGGATGAAGATCAATTTACGTATTTCAGAAAAATAAAAATATTTATTCTGTATGAAGTGCGTACTACATACTTAAATATAACTTATAGAAAGCATGAAACAATGAGTTATTTCAAAACAAGCCAAATAAGTTAAACAATTCGATCGAAGAACTCGATTATGCTTTACATCGGCTAAATTCAATATCCAGATGACGTTTCTTTCATATACCGGTATACGCCAACTGATGAATTATCTAATGATTGCGGAAAATTGTCAAAGAATATCTGAATTTAATGTATTTGTAAGAAAACATTTTAAAACGAACTTGATTGATCGTGGTACATTTAAAAATATAATACGATTGATGAACGATTAACGATAATAATAATAAAATGAAAAGAAAATAAGATGTACATTTAAAAGGAAATCCGATGATAATAGATTCGTAAATATCGATAAGAGTTCTCCAAATGACATAATATAAATTCACATCACTACAACCGTCAGATGTTTTTTTTTTTATTGTTGCAAAAAACGGTGTAAAAAAACTTGAGTTCAGTGAATCTGATTTATTAGTACGAACTGAAATCTAAGTGGTTGTGCACCTTATGCATTGAGCTACATCATTTATTGTATTCCGGTAGTACATGAAATGAACAATGATCGCTTGGAGTTAATAAATGTGAATGGATATATTTAATATTGAGTATTTATATCTTAACTATTTATCTACATAAAAGTTATTATATATATATACTGAAAATGTGTATACGTTGTTAAACAAAATGAAAAAAATGCTTGAGACACTGTATAGCGTAATACGAGTACATATAGTATTAGATTTAGAACGAAATATATTTTTTTTATAAGAATGTACTTACATTTCAATATAACTTATTTGATTTTTAAAACAGAAAAATTAATATAAAGTGTCTTCAATAATTTAAATAACTCAGTAAAATGTTCTTAATCTTAATAACATATTGTGTAGTTATGTGTAGGTTTACGAATTTTTCAAGAGAGCAGAATATAATTGTTTCAATTAAACATTTTTAGTACTCATAAAACAATTATGTTGCGGTAGTTTTTATTATTATTATTATTATTTTTAATAATTTTCCTGCAATAAAAATTAATTACCTATAAACTTATTTAATGATATGTTTTAATTAAAACTGTACTATTTTAAGTTTTAATCGGTTTGTATTATATTCGTGGGTTCGTTTATTTAATTCATACCGTCTATATGAGTATGATTATACTTGTACGTGTATTATGTTAGTTTATACAATAGTAATTTATCAATTAATAAATAATTTAAAATTAATATAATCGAACTATATTGTGTATAATTAAAAATTTCATCGGTACTGTAGAGCTCATAAAAATTTCCAATTAGTTTCATTTTGTTTATATATTCATTTTTTATTTTAAATACTTTCATTTCCATCGTAGTAAGCTTGAAAATGGCCTAAAGAAATACTTAAATAAAAAATTTAAACTTTTTTTATAAAATAACACGACGATTGATGTAATACTCGTATATATAACTACGTTTTTTTTATATACATGTATATTATGTATCAACATTTATTTCGTTTAACCTTATCAACTTGTTCTTATTTTTAAAATATTAACACAATTTGTATGAAACATTTCATTACAAATATAATCTTATATATTTTCGAGAATATTAATCTCTGTATTTTCCAACGAATTCTTCAACTTTTGCAATGTACTTCTCTTGGCACTCTTCCTTGGAAGTGCCCTTCAAATTGGTCCAGTATTCCCATTTTTTTTTGCCCTTCAAATCGAACATGCCGGGTTTGCCTAGAACGTTAACACAATATGTTATTGATCATTCGGTCGTTTCAACCACGACGACGTCTAGTGGTCGGTCGTGTTTCTCTCGAGTGCACATGCAACGTTTTTACAAATAACAACTATACAGTTCAAGAACTCTGCGCGGCCATATGATAGCTCGGGACGATATTTTGGTCGCATTTTCGTCGTCGAATTTCGATCGTTGATCCCAGAGAACGGATCCCGCGTCGCCGTGTTGTTCGTACGGAAAATACGTATACCGGTATACATGCCTGAACTGTTGAACGACAACCGAGTACGAATCGATCGAAGGACATAAACAGTCCGGTGATTGCGCAAAAATACCGTGAGGTGCAATACCCCTCCCCCCCAATGAATGATCTGTTCAGATGATCGGCAATCGTCAAGAAGTTAAATAATATCAATATAGTAGAATTTTGTTTTAAATAGTAATGGGAAAATCTTATAACCCACTCTTCACCACCACCATATCAATATTTCATAGCGCCGGTCATAAACAAATGTTACCGACTCGTAGTACAACACGCAATGAATCGAATCCGATGTTTGCCTGTATCGGTGGTTAGACGAAACAGCATTACTCCGACGGGAAATCGAATTTGAGGCGCACGCTCGGTGCAATAACACCGACAACACAGTTAAGTTAGCGCAGAAGTTCGAGAAAACACTGCTTGGGTCAAAAACTATTTTAATCGATGGATGGGTCGTTACACAAAATATAATGAATCGTTATTTTCAAATGTTCTACGTTATGTTTGTTTCATTAATATAAGAATTACATTTTAAGTAATAAATTGTTAACGGGTTGAACATTTTTGTGTCTTAATATATTAAAAGATTACATCAATGGAGCCCCCTCGCCGGAAAAAATTCTAAAAACCGCTAATGCACATATATAAGTATACGTCTACTCCACCGCGATGTGATGATATTAAGTGTTAATCATGATGCCAAACCAACCGGTGTCATTGTCCCCGACTGTTGCTTGTTTGTACAACGCGTAAAGTTCCAACAGTTCGACGTCGGTCGGTCTCTTCGTGAGCGATTTCACTTCTTCGGCGGCCGCCTCGAAACGCTAAAAAACAAACAAAAATCCCCGTACGTTATATCATCGTGTCACGTATTACATATAGCAGGAATAACACATAACACACACGGTAACGATAAATCATAATATTTTTATTATTATTATTATTATTATTATTGTATTGTTGTGCCGAAATGGATTTTTTTTCTTTCTTTTTTTTTTTTTTATGTACGCACGGACCAATCGTGACGATTACCGTAGGCAGTATCATCATAATCATCATCATCACGCATGTTTTGTACAATAGAAAGCGATGTCCCGAGTGCGCGGCTTGCGTGTGTACGCGGATGCGGAAGAAATCTTCGGCAGCGTGTAACGAACGCGCTACGTATGCGTACACGAAACACATATTCCGGTACGTGCGTAAATAGGTCGTTGGATCGCGTACATTTAAACTGTTCAGATATTGACGGAAACGGTTCGCCTCGACCAGTTCTTACCTACTGGCTGACCTCCGTGCGTATCTGTCTGGACGTGTCTCTTCGTATGCATTTTATGTTATAAACGTTTGAACTAACAACTAGGATTGCGCGTCGGAAAACTCGAATGTTTTATCAGAAGTAATACGGCAATACGCGAGAATTACACACCGTTGTCGACGCGTTTCGTGCGCACGTAAGCATATGTCTCCAGACAAGAGAAAGAAAAAAACAATAATTAAGATAGCTGCGGTATAGCTGCAAAACAAGCGAAGCGTTAATGAATTAATTATTTACGTTACCCCGCTGTAGTGCGTGTACACGCGTGTTAAAAAGCTAATACGTGATTATTACGATTATACGTAATATCGTATAAACGTAACATCGTGTTCCATCAAAAATGTTTTTTCAATCGTATATCCGTTTAGAAACTAATACAGCACGTACTTGCGTTATTAATACTGTATTTTAACCTAACACAATAACTTGTTAAGTAATTATACGTGCGATATTTACCCATTCGTCGAGTTAGGTCCATCAAGATACGCACGGTCATTATAACTGCTACACGGTAGTTAATTTCAATGCGAAAGTTACGATTGCAGTTATTTTATTTTTCTTCAGGAAAGTATGCATGGATAATGCTTACCAATACGACACAATACGTTTTTTTGTAAAATCTTATCCTACCGCTGAATTCAAATGGCGTGTGGTTGTTTACTAGTGTTGTAGTGTACAACTATGGACCGAAAGAGAAATTTCACAATTATAGTCCCAGAGAGATTTTAGACGGCCCGCGGAGTGTTCAAAATCAAAATGTTTAAGTGTACGTGATTGTATCAGTAAAATGTGTGTGTAAACTCGTATTTTATGGTTTTAATGAAACCACACAAAACCCATTAAGAGAAACACATACATTTTGCAATGTTACCAAAAGCAATGTAGTCAAATATTATAAATGTTGGTGCCACACTCATAATCGTTGGGCCGCTACAAGTTAATTATTTCTAAATAACCTGTTAGAAAGAGAAATTTAGGCGTTATTTTTGTATTGCTCCGACTTTGAAATGAAATGTTTGTACGTCACCGTAAAATGCAGACCGTCTGAGTAAGCCCGAGTCAATTTTCATAAAATCTAGCTACACAAAGTTTGTCGTCAGAATTATCTTTTTCGAAAAATTACGTACACCAAGAACGCAGCGTAGATCTTGAACCGTCAAGTTAACTTTTGACACGAATTCACGACGGACCATTTACCGTTGGCGGCTTTCAACGAAAATAATAACGACGGTTTGCCAGGAAACGGTGTGTGAAAGACGATTCGATCTCAACGTGAAAATATCTGAATTGGATTTTGCACCTAGCGTTTTGACGCGGGAAGAGACCGCGAGGAGCGATATTTGTACAAAAAAAAAAAAAAAAAAAAATTAAGAAAACTGAGAAACAAATAACTTATGAAAAATTACAACGAACTCGACGGAGTACGATCGTAACGTACGACCGACGTAATGTTAACGATAGTCAAACACAAGTTACCTCTTGCAACGAAGTCATGTTGTGCCGGTTGAGTTTCGCCGCAGACGTACGCGATGCACGGATGAAAATCGACTGTGCCGAGATGCCGCGGGTACCGTGGAACGGAGTAGGACGACTGAAAACTGGTTTGCAGCCATGTTTCGCCCGTACTATTTATACGCGTAAGCACCGCACGCACGCACGTACGCACGAGAACAACACACGCGCACCGGTGGACAACGTTCTTACCACGTCACGACGACGACACCGGGAGTGGCACGAGAAGAGCGCGCGTCTGCGTCCGCGAAAAGGATAAAAGTGATGAAAACAAATCAAAATCAAAACAGGATGCGCGCTCGTTGTCGGCGGTGTGCCTTGGCGAGTTCGGGTCGGGTAGTCGTGCGAAGGGAATTCTTGTCCCGTCACTCCCCGCGCACCGTGTTCCGTAAACGTAAAGGGCTCCGTTAGCAGGCGCGTTCAAACGTTTCGGACACGGTTCTCGTCCCGTCACACACGGTATCCCGGCGGAATCTGCAGCGCGAACAACGGTCCCTGTGCACGGAAAACGCGCGCACCAGCACCAGTACAAGGACAACGAGAGACGGAAAAATGCAATATGTGTACACGCTCGCATCGGGGTGCACTACGCCGGTGTGGAGTTTTCAGCCCGGGGGGGGAGGGTGGAAGCGAACAGTTCGAAACGTTACGAACCGAATGGATCCGGTGCACGGCCGCGTTGAACCGACTGTTGTTATTTAAATTTTAAATTACAAACGTATCGATTCAGACTGTTGTTCAGTACAGGCTAATTACCATAATGTTTACGAAGTTCGGAGAGCATGTTATGTTACAACATGACCGTTTTGAACGCTAGGTCGATAATAACGCGAGACCGAAAAATGTTTTTGTCGATCGAAAACGATGACCAATAACAAGGAAGCCGGTATACCTACGTTGGTTTGTCCACCTTACAATCGGGTTTAATCGTTTCTCCGGTTTTTACCGTAATAGTTCGTTTGTACGATATGCCGTACGGTGTGGACGAAAACAATCGAATGGCAAACAACCTATGATACGAGTATATGCCTACTGATCGCTGTGCATGTAATTACGCACTAAACGCGCGTATTCGTTTTGTATGCACATATCATTATATTAGCAACCGACTCCGTGATTATAGTAGAAAATCGATAATAAATATGCTCACCGGAAACAGCGATCTTTTAATCCATTTTCCGAAAAGTTGACACGTCACAGCCTTAATTTATAGTAATTAATTCACGTAGGCTATATTAGTGCGCATGCATGATTAACTTATTACGTGTACGGCATAGTAGTGGTATAAAATGCTTACCGTGTGTGCGGTTTAAACGGTAGGATCGTTTCGTTTGTTGCAAAATCGTGTTTTGTGTAGCTTCACGTTTGTGTATTCATTCTGTGCTCGTGGAAAATTATACCGAAAAAAAAATTAATTTTACAATGGTTGCACGGAGTGTACCTACTGTATTATTATATTATTATTTCATACAGTTGGGAATATTATATAATCAGCGTGTACTATGCAATTGTTTTTTGTTGTTGGAAACGATAAAATAAAAATAAAAGTTAGTACCAGTAATAAATTATTACTCGTAATACTGGTCCGTTTGATGTATTGAGTGTACATATTTCATGGCAAACAAGTACAGAGTGGACCACGGGAGTAAGGCCGAAAACAGACGGGTTTTTCTTTACGTTTAAAAGGAATAGAAAGTTATAGATTAACTCATTCGATCATTCGTCAGACAATGCCGTGTACTTGTTACTATGGCGCATTTGAGTGTAAATCAACTTTTGGGTGTACTGTTTCAAAAAGAGTAAATCATCCTCATTCTTACGAGGAACAAGAAAATAATACGACTGTGAATATTGCCCGTTACATGGACAAGCTTAATTTCTTGAAACCAGAGTTGCGCAGATGAAGGCAAACCATCAATCCGTTGAATGTTTGGTTTCAACAAGATAAGGCCCCTCCTCACACCGAAACCGCCACATTGAATAACGTACATTAGGTGTTCCTCGGTCACCGCATATAACGTTTTGGGGATGTGCATTGTCCCTTAGGTTACCTGACCTGACGATATGCGACTTTTTCCTTTGAGGATATCTTCATTTACGTATTTATAAATTAAAACCTTGCACCTTGGATAACCTTAAGGATATAATTAGAGCGGAAATTTTAACAGTTAATGAAGAATTGCTTCAGCGCATTTATTTAAATTTTTTGGATGGACTTGCTTCATGCTACGAAGAATATGAGTATCATATACCTGATATTATTTAAAAAAAAATGAAATAGCACATATTTATTTATAATAAAATATTAATAAAATGTTTGTTCATCTAAAATACACTGAGTTATGTCTATCTATTTTTGTCCCTATTCCTATGGCTCACTCTGTATATTATCATAAATATCAAACGGCTACCAGTTATCAAAGATATACCTCGAAAAGACCGCAGTTTCTGTATGCTTCTTCTGATACTTAAATTTTTTATATGTAGATTGGTATAACTGTAATATAAAATCAATTTATTTACGAATTTAGCAATGATTAAATTAGTTTTATATTTATATATAAAAAATCTATGAACAATTTTTCAGTAATTTATTATAATGTTCTGTCACTGGATATATTCTTCGATCAAAACATGACATTCGACCATTAATCACACATTAGTTAAGATCATTGTAGAAATATATTTACAGACTGTATAAATTAACTAATAAATTAAAAAAATTAAAATTAAAATATAATATTAAAACGTTATATATATATATATATATATATATGTTTATGTATATACTTTTATTAACAAAAAATAAAAAAATATAATCATATTTACCGAGCATGCAGCTTTCTGATTTCAATATTTCAATATTTCGATTCTTTAATCGTATAGTTTTTTTTTAAAAAAATATTATGATTAGAATTTGGATAAGGATGAAAATCGCAAACTTTCCGACGTTTCTTGAAATTATGTAAAATTACAAATTATTGAATGGTTTGAATATATTATTATTTTATGGTAGGATGACCAACTTAGTTTCTGCTTTATTCGGTAGTAATGATCACTTCAAAATTAAATAATAGTCAAGTTGAACGTTGTTTACTTAAAAGAAAATAGTTAAGTTTATTAAATAATATTTTTCCTTTTTTTTTGAAATTGCAACAAAAAAAAGTTTTTAATTATTCCTAAGGTCAGAATTTAGGAACTTAAAATGTATACACTATAATAATTAAATATTTAATTAATGTTAGTAATTTGTAGTATTAAAAGTTGTTTTCCTCGCGTAATTCACCTTGTACCATATGCCAATATAATATAAAACACGTGAAAAAAATTATTATTAAATTACTTAAAAAACGATTAATTATTCATTTTTATTTCTTTATTCTTGGATTTTGTTAAAATACTTTTATGTAAATATTGAAGTAGGATATAGATTAACCGTAATTAAAGCTGTTGTCTGCCTCAATTTGCATATTTTATAAGCGATAATCGGTAACCTAAAATAATATGGCTAGTATGAAACTCATCCCTCAACTAATATAAATATTAATGTAGTGAATACAAATTCGTGCGAAGACACGTAAATCGTCTAAACCGAAATGTGTTTATTAAATAATTTCTTTGGTTGGAAACATTATCAATTATGTCATCCTATATATTAATCGGTCGATGTTTACCTACTCATTTACTAGATTTTTCATATTGTTATTTTATTGTTATTCGATTTTATTTTATTTTTTTATGTAGGTATTTAAACATATTAAGAAGACCGTATAATAGCTATACGCTTGTATCACATATGTATTATTAATTTTATATAAATTTATATAAAACATAATTTTTCCAAACATTTATATTTATTATTTAATGTGTATAAGACTTATTTAAGAAACAAATTTAGAGTTTACATAAAAATGTTTTGAAAATTATTAATTATTTTTTAATACAAAGAAAAAAAATACATATCGAAAAGATACTCCTTGTTCCATTCCATCCCTAGCTAGAAAATAGTTCTGAATGAGTTTAACCATAGGTATCCTCTAACAGGTACCGTTATACCGTACATTTTGTAATTTTTCGTCAGTCTTTTACAATTATTACAGAAAAACAAAAAAACTGTTGGAAAATTTGTGTTAAGACCACGTCAAAGTACCAGCTAGATAACATTTCCTATCACCAATGATCATTTGCATAGTCACAACAGAAAAAATTGTGCGTGACAAAATATTAAGCGGTTCCGAGTTCGAATCTCGATGGCGGTTGAAGTTGATACATTTTAAAAATCAACCCCATCAGTATTATTTCCCACCAATAACCTCCCATGATTCGCGACGAACAATCCTTCTAGTCGAAACCGTGTTCACGGACGGAAAAAATAAAAATAAGGAATAAAAAAAAAATACACTCGTCATGGTATAACCGATGCATACTTCGTTTAAATCAGGACATGAAATGTAAACAAGGTTTTGACAAGTCAAAATCCGTTACGTGCGCCATTTGAGTTTTATTTTTACGAAAGAGTTTATTGCGCTGTGGTTCCAGAATATATTAAAAAAAAATCAAACGATCGTTTTTTCAATAATACCCGTGAACGGGTTAATGTAGTATTTTTATTTATTTATATACATTTATTTATATATTTATATATCGTCAACAATCACACGTTACAGCCGGTTCGAAACGTGTAACGCCGGAACGTAGTGCGACACGACAACCCGATCGCAGGATGCGCAGGACCGGCAATGCGCTCGCGGCCGTTGCACGTTACGGCGGCATGGACGATGGCGCGTCGTCCTCGTCCGCCGCTCTTTTCGCCTCCTCGTCAGCCGCTCGTTTCGCCTCCTCTTCCGCCGCTCTTTTCGCCTTCTCGTCCGCCCGTCTGGAAAACGCTTCGGCGTAAACGGGCCGCTCCCAGCTCAGCGATCTGGACAGTCGCGGTTGGTCGTGCAGGGTGTCCACGATCACTTCCACCAACGCGGCGGTCTGGCGTTCGACGGTGGCCGCGGCGCGCGGCCGCGGGACGTCGGACCACGCGTACACGACCACCCGGCCGCCGGTGTCGGTCGCGCACAGGTGTTTACCGTCCGACGAGAACTCGATGCCGGTGAACTTGCAGTCGGACCGCTGCGACTTGTACACCGACTGCGGTTCGAGCACCGACGCGCCGATGTCCCAAACCTGAATGCAATCGTCTGCAGGCACGTAAAGAGTGATTATTTTTTTTTTATTTTTTTTTTACGAGGCGATTAATTTTTTTTCAAAATGACCATGGATTTTGTGCAACAAAGTGGTGTGCATACCGTCAGCGAAGTACATCCGATCTCCTTACGAGGGTAGGGGGGATGATTTACTATACTCGTAGTTCTTATGTCAACATCAAACCTGTTCGGACGAAATAATTGACAAACGCTACATTTTATAAACGCGTTAGAATATTTTTTTTTTTTTAGTCCTTGGAGGGATTTATCCCGAAACCCTCCCCCTCTATTTGTACGCCACTGTGTACCGTATATCTTAGTTCGTGGTTACTGCAATACGGTCTTGGGGGCGAGGAAAGGCGGTCTCTCCCTAAATCATGTGCCACACACATCTTAATGTTTTGTGTGATATCACGTCGGATACGGTACTAACGAATGGCCAACGAATTGAAAACATCCCGAAAAACGGAAACGATGAAAACGATAAGAGATCGCATGTGCCTATCTGACGGATTTTACTCGGATAAATAGAAGTTGTTCGAATTTAGTGGTAACCAATCGCTTTAGAAACGGTGTAGACCATAATGCAACCGATCAGGACCGTTGATGGTTGAAATATTGATAAGGGTCGAATTGCACATAGGAGTTCAAGAAAAATGTTCGAAAAACTCTATTTTGTTTTTAAATCATAAATAACAGCTAATGTTTGTCGAAGAAGATAAATCTATTGTACTGCATTTTTAATGACTAATCGTTTGATTCAGGATGTAATTAGAAGAAAATCTTTGTAGTATTTAAGGAAACCGCTCAAAACACCTGCCGACTACTAAAACGATTAGCCAGTAAAATTACAATACCATTAAATGCATTATCGAGATATAAAATCTTATTTGACTTATATGCGATTCAACCGCTTTGATTTCGGCGGGAATTCGATTGTTTCATTTGCGAAAACTTGATCGTCTGCGAACACTTTACCGTTTACGGACACTATGATGGTAGAATTTGTACGACTCCATATGGCTTTTTCGATTGGTCTGTCGGCGAGTAAGGTGATCACCGATTTCGTGAAAAAATCACCGACCCAAATTTTGATTTTGAAGTCACATCCAGTCGTCAGGAACACGTCCCACGAATACGGCGACTTCTCCAGCGATTTTATTAACCCAAAATGCGCTTTGGTTCTTGTCGAGTGTTTCATCGGATTCTCGTACAGGCATGAGTACAACCAGCCGTCCGCGGTACCCACCACATATGTGTTTTGGTTGAGCCCGATGATTTTTGTTGCGCTACAAATCGACTTCTTCCCATACAAACCGGAATCCTGGTCGGTTTGCATGAAAATCTCGAAATCGAACAGGTCCATGATGGTTTTCTCCGCAAACACATTATTCAACTGACGATAACATACGACGCATCCGTTCAAACCGCATTTCAACTATAATAACGGTAAATATATCGAAACCAGCCGGCACTTCGACGATCACAATAGTGCATGTAGTGTTTATCGAATATGACAAAAAAAATATAAAACTATTTTCCGTTGGAATTTAAAAAGCAGTTTATACAACAACCTTTGCATAATGAATTACGGGTTGAACTTTATTTTTATTTTAACGGAAACGAATCACTTCCGTACTGGCATTTATACACTCACTAAGAATTCGCCTTGGTCGTCGGTCTCGGTGAATTTGTCATCAATTCGCATGGTCCAGAACATGTCCACAACGTTGACGGGTTTGAGCGACAATTGATTGCACAACCTAGCGACGATTTCGAGGTTCTCACTGGAAACGTCGATGATCAAAAGATCCCCGTATTCGAACCCGACGGCCAGATAACTCGGCGTTTCGACGGAAAACTTTAAACACGTAATGATCATCTCACCGAACTCATAGAACCTGAGTGCACAAGTCCGATGTTTAGTATTAGGTTGCGGCTACAACTAATTTGCTCACATTTACCTTTTTTACAACTTATAAGCGCAAAATTTACGAACTATTGAAACATTTTTTAAAAAAATTCCACCACGTGTAGATGCGTATCTCTCCAAATTTTTGAATTGATCATTACTGATCAATTACTGATGGAGGAAAATTATTTTACTCCTACTACATTTTCCTTCGCCTTTTATAAATCTTAGGATTTTCTGCCTTATCATATTCTACTGTCTTAGACTGTCGGGTTTAACAATGTTTTTTAAGCTATTTAATTTTACATGACTTTCTTAACAAATCTTTATATGGGGCTTTCTTGATTTAAAACAAAACAAAAAAAATTATCACAATTATAATCATTTATACATAGTCACTAACATAATTAAATAAGTAATGTAAAAAAATATTATAAAATAATATATATATATATATATATATATATATATAATAATGTTACCATCAACGACTGATATACTTGGCGAGCATGGTAATTATATTTTTAAATTTATATTATGTTAATGGCATCATTATGTAAATGATTGTAATCACGATTATAACGTAACTGATATATGAAAGCTGATGAGAAACAATGTCTGAAGATAAAGGTTATGCTTTTAGTGTATTCGTACTCTGTGCACTCAAGACCTATGTACCTATAAGCTAATTTTTACTATTCAAAATTTTGTATGCAAACGAGTTGTTGTAAATTTAAAAAAAATAATGTATGCACAAACAAATTAATATAGTTTGCCTATGGTGGAAAAATACTTAAGACCGGACCAGCTGAGTACGGGGACACACTAGTTGCCTACCGAAGTCAAAAAGGTCAATAATTTTTATACGAATTGCCTCCCGATTATATCCGAGTTGCCTCCCGACGTACTCGAAATCGAAAAAGGTCAGTACTAGTTGCCTCCCAACGAACAGGTAATAAATGTATAAGTGGTTCCAAACATTTTCAAACTTCATAATGTATCAAAATAAGTTCGAAGTCGTAATTTATGACTTTTGTGCATTTCAGACCTATTCGTATAGTCTATACGACTTTCATTAAGATAATATTATACTATTTTGTGTAATGATAACTGATAAGATATAATAAAAACCAGACTTGAGCCAAAATAGTATAACTATATAAGCTATCGAGTATCTTTAGTTGATTTCCAACACTCGTGTCTCATGTTGTACAATTTGCAGACTATTTGGTAAATACATACATATCAGAGGATTCAATTTTTCCTCCTCGTTTATGGGCTGAAAAAAGTTCAAGCATTCAGTGCATTACCAATGCATGTGAATCTTTTCATAGCAAATTGAATTATCGCTTCTAGGAAAAATGTGTGCTTGTAGACAGTCAAAAACCATATTATACGGCAAAAATTAAAAATAAATACATTTTTATGCAAACATTTGGACTATATTGTTTGAAATAAAAATGTCACTTTGGAAAAAATCGATTTAAGTATTTATTTAAATATGTCTCAAAAAGTATAAAATAGCGTATAAAAGTGTAAAATATGCCCTAAAAACAAAAAGTACTCAAAATATGTATTATATGCAAAATAAAATTTCAAAACTAGCTTTATGAAAGCATGAAACATATTTGTTTCGTACTCTACTATTTTGTAATTATGCAAAGTAAATATGCAAATGCTTCAAGTCTTCTGTCCTACCTATAAACTATAACAGAATATATAATATAATATTTTTTTTATTGATTAATTATAGTATTGTTTATAAAATAATTGTGTACCTATTATCTAAGATTTTTACAATAACAATTATTTAATAATTCTAAATTTCTAAATATCTATATATTATGTTACTATAATAATTTATGGACCACTACTTAAGTCTATACGGGAGGAAACCAGTGTGTAAATTCTTGGGAGGTAAATCGTATATAATTTTTAATTACCTGATCATCGGAGGCAACTAGTGTAGATTAACCATTTTATTTACGATAAGGATGGGAAGCAATTGGTATATTTTGGGAGGCAACTAGTGTGCTCCGCTGAGTACAGGTGTACCTACTGCGGTTATCACGCGGATATAGGTACACACAACTGTGATAAAATAAACCGTCGACTCTCGGTAATTCAAAATTCAGAGGACCTGACTGAAAATTCTAATTAAAATGGTCTTATATTTAGTGAGATTTAAAACTATCGAGGAAAAAACAAAGAATTAATTCGAATTAAAGAGTGTTGAATATTTTTAATATTTAATTAAATAAAATTAATTATTTATAATAGAAACACCTTTATTATTTACGGTGTACAGAAACGTAAGAAAAATGTTTTTTTTACCGGCTTCAACTATCTGCTCAAACCGAGTGAGACTTACAGTGATGATAAATTATAAGACTGAACTTGATTACAACAATTTGGAAAATTATAAAATAAATTTAAGAACAGAAAATTCAGTGCTCGACTTGGCAAAATTAAAGTAGGGGGAACTCTGTTAACTTTAAAAAAAAGAGCGTCCCCATCACCCCCTATACCTTTCTTTAAATCATATGAAAAATATTTATAAATAATCAAACTAGAGAAAAATTACTATAAATATTATATTTTATATTTTAGATATAATATTGATAACATGATAACATCATAATAATTTTTCTTACCTTACATTTTTAGTAATTATTATATTATATTATTATATTATTATTATATTTATTATATTATTATTTTATAATTAGTAATTATTATATTTTATATTTTAGATATAATATTGATAACGTGATAACATCATAATAATTTTTCTTACCTTAGATTTTTAGTAATTATTAAGATATTTATTATTATTATTATTTAACAAATTATCTTAAATCATCACTACAAATTGTGCCACAAAAAATTTGTTCCACATTAAAAACAAATATTAGTTATATTTTATATTTTAGATATAACTAATATTTGTTTTTAATGTGGAACAAATTTTTTGTGGCACAATTTGTAGTGATGATTTAAGATAATTTGTTAAATAATAATAATAATAAATATCTTAATAATTACTAAAAATCTAAGGTAAGAAAAATTATTATGATGTTATCACGTGCATTTTGATAAAAAATCAGAATGATGCAGCGTCCCCTACGTTCCCCTTAAAAATAAAAGTAGGGGTACGCTAAAATTTCTGAAAAATTAGTTGGGGTACTCCGTCCCCCAGCGTCCCCCCCCCAAGTCGAGCACTGAGAAAATTACAATAAGATGAACGATAATATACCATCGCCGTCGTTATTTTTCGATGTTAAAATTATATATTTTTACTGTATCAGCTGAGCTTTAGTTCAATTAATACATTTGAATTATAGAGATTCTGGATAAAAATATTTGAATTGTTGAGTGTTTACTACCATGTTATCCTTTATTATTTACGATTAATCGAAGGAATCAAAATACATAGGTATGTTTTCTTCGAGTTATTGAGGTTTTTTTTTTTTGGGGACAACGATTTTAGTTAAATAATTTATAGAGATTTCTAAAGCAACGAGTTTTGAACTATTTAGAGTCTGTTGTATATAATATATGGTACATACTACGATCACCGCGGAGATTATATTATTGGGAATCGAATGTCCTATAAGACCCCTATAAAAATGTTTATGACTCATCAATTCGAAATAACGCACTTATAGTTTTCTATTTCTTATTAACATTTAAAAATCTTTTTGAAAAAGTTTTTTCTCCGATAGTATCCGATGGTTTTTTCAATTACAAAAATGATGCGACCGTTTGTAAAAAATCTTAAATTGAAATATCAAATTTGAGTTTGCGGTCCAAAACACCAAAAAACGAATATAATAACTTAAAAAAATGCCAAATAAACGTACGTACGGTCGTTCAAGAACGATATCGAAACGAATCCGTGACAATACGGGTGGGACATTGCACGGATAGCTTGCAGTGTGCGTCGTGGAACACTCTGATTAATATTAATATTAAAACCTTCGTCGCCGACGACGACGGTTTGCCGTTTTTCCGTGTTGAAAAATGGTTTCGATACCGGAATGCAAACGCATCGAAATCGAATGTTGAAAAAATATCGTCGTGCAAGGTGCGCAGTGGCAACACATCCGATTATTACCTTTCGGGCGCGTGCGGGTTTTTCACGCTCCACACGGCCACCGCGTTGACGGGACCGCCGTAGCCGACGGCCACCATGTGGATTTCCGCGTGGTTCCAGTGCACGCAACTGACCGCGGCCGCCGGCCTGCCCACGGCCGTCGGGTCCATCGCGAAACAGTACTCGAGCGACGGCCGATCGTCCGGGGCACCGGCACTTGCGCGCACGGCCCGGTGCACCCGGCCGGGACCCGCGGCCACGCGACCGCCGTCCAACGCGTTCCGAGCCAACGTGCGTTCCACGAACACGGCCCGATCGCGGAGCCCGTGGCCGTGGCCGGCGCGTGGCGCTGCCGCGCGCACCGGGATAACGGTCCGTTCGCCGCCGGCCGCTTCGTGTAGCGCGTCCGCAATGTCGAAACCGTGACACTGCGTGCCGACCGCCGTCACCGCGTACATGTCGGTCTGGCATCCCACGTGGCCCGACTTCCGGCGCACCGTCTGCGTGTCGCTGTCCGTCTTGTCGCGCGCGCAGTTCTCCGCGTACGTCTCGTTGGCCCTCCGTACCGTCTCGAACTCCTGCTCGTCCCTGCGCACCACGTCCGCGTCACAATACAACACACGCGCGCACAGTGTTCGTCCCGCGCACGAGTCGTACGTCACGTGCTCGAGCGAAACCACGTGACTACGGACTGACGTGGCCGAACGCGTTTGGTATGTTCGTTTCGTCGGGCATTTCTCGCAACGGTATTACGGCTAAGCCGCGCCCGCGAAATGTTTCAAGGCGCGTTTTCACGAATCAAATTTGGTCGAACCATAGTGTAGTTGATCGACAAGAGTTGAACGAAAACTGTAGTGAGATCCTTTGTTTCGATAAAGTTGAACGAATAATAATTAGTAGTTGGTCGATGAATCGTCTGCAGATTGCTTACAAGTTGAAACCTACGTTCACACGTCAAAACGTGTACGTAGTCGAATCAACTAGTACTTCAGATGTAAACGGCCGTCACTCGTGATGTTTCTTACGATTTTTACACGTAGGAAGTAAGATTGGTTTAAGGTATTTTTTAAACAAAACACCTGTTGTACTCGCAATTTTACGCACGACTGCTTTTAACGCCATTTTCAACTGAACTTTAAGTATAGTTATTACTATGTTTATAAAAACTATAAAAATACAATTGAATACAATAGAAAACCGTTAAAATTGAATTAAAAAAAAAAAAATTTGAAAAATTATAATTTTAATTTGTGAACGAAAACTAATTCTAGTCATATTCTACTTTTGTTTATCAACTACAATCGTTCAGCTTAACTTGACTCGTGTAAACGCGCGCGTTTAGATAACGTCATATAGACCGGTGGTGTTCAACCTGATCGACGCGACCCATGAGTTAATATAATAGTATAAAAAAAATGAATTTTCGTTTTTACCTCATTAGGAGTATATTACGTGTTTTTCGAATACCAATGTATTTTTAAGGAATACGGAAAAAATAAAAAAATATTTATAAATAGCATTTTCAAGTATTATTTTGTCACAGGCATAAGCTTAGTTGAAATCGCCTTTTATGACCCTAGTTCTTCTTTTTCTAAAAATCTAATTAACCAGCGACAATAATACAAACTAGATCTACTCGGTTTTATTAAGCGCAGCTTCTTTTATTTTTAAGGAAAAACCATAGACTTATTTTCTATAATTTTAAGATTAAAATTTAAAAATATAAATCCACCAATTAATTACGCTATTACAATGATTTGATAAAATGCATACTAGAATTTCAGTAATTTTATTTTAACAGTCATATTTTGAATGGAAATTTCATCGAATGTTTAATATTACATAATTGCTATAGAAACTATTTAACATATTGAAATGTAGTGGGTTTAATTTATTAAAGATCTATATGATACAAGTCTTATAGAAACCGATCAATTTTTAAATGAATATGATATACATAAACTTACCATTTTACTGCTATACTGCCTGGTAGGCTGGAAATAGAAAATGTATTTTCGGTGAGTTCGATTTCACATCCCATTTTAATGCATTTCTCTTTTGGGTAGGGAATATTCGGTCCAGGGTCATATTTCGATTCTCTGAAGCCTATTCCAGGTGTTGAAATTAAATTGGCAAATGAACCTTTACATTCTTTCTGCTTCAAGGAAATAAAAATATCAACGTAATCATCAACGTCAACTATCTGAGATCGATTTTCCTGCGTTTTAGGCGATTGGTTTCCATATTTCGAGTTGATCTTGAACTCTTTGGGCGTTTCGTTCAATTTTCTCATGTAAAACTTGCAATCAGTTGTATGATCTTTTACCGAAATCATATTATAATAATTATGGTTTTTAGATGTCTCAACTAATTTTGGAGTCATTTTTCTTTCAGTTTTTTCGTCAATTGATTTTTTCATTTTCTAATTAGATAATAAATGCACACGTCTCAGTTACACAGTTCAATAAATCACCAGTATAATTATTGTTTGCTAGGTGATTTAATTTTTGTTTTATCTACTTTTTTTTTAAAAATTCCGTGTGTAACAAGGTATACAATAGTTTTACCATAATGTATGTTATTTTTGTGTTAACATAATTTCGACCAGGATTATTCCGAGCGTTACCAAATAATAAGTAGAAGTTGGAAAATGGATTCTAGTTGGTACTTTCGATGGGTTATTTTTAGAATTTCTGAACAGTTTCAATTACATTTCTCAAAATTGAGAAAAACGGAAAAAAGATTGCAAAAAGCATAACATTTTAACCCACACCATTACATAATCGCTTATTAATTTGTCATGCTGCTTTTTTTTCTTGAGTCTATGTACACCATTTCGACCAGAAGAATTCCTTTGATTTTCACAAACAAATAAAATTTCTGAAAAGTAATTTTGTCTAGTTGGTACTTAAATGAAGGTAATTTTACGAAACAGTTTTCTTAATGATTGCGAAAACTGACGAAAAGTTATAAAAATATAATTTCACTTACGGCATAATAGTTTTTGACCGTATCGAATTTTTAATTTTATTGTAATACAAAAATAATTATAGAGACTTGAATTTTTCACTAAATGCTTAAATCATCGTTGGTAATAGATAGTATAATTTTCAAAATATTTTTTATAGTTGTTTAGAGTAAATTGAAATTTACAAATTTTCTTTAATTTTTTTCGAAAATTTCGATAAAATCATTTTTGTTTGATAAAAAGTCTCGAAAATTGAATACATACTTTCTCATATACAGTGTATTCTCGATTATCTGCGGAATAGAGTGGCAGGACATCCATGGATAAACGAATTCCGTGGATAATCCGCAAAATTAAATTTTATAATAAAAAATAAATTGGAAATTGAAATTTTTTTTTATTTCCGTAAATAAAAATTATTATTATTATTAAAAACGATACACATGTATGTAATATGAAAAATTAATAAAAATTATAAATTATGCAAAAAAAAAAAAAAATCAGTTACAACTTGTCGTTTTTTCGTTTAAAAACTATTCTTTTTAACTTGTGATTGGAGTTATCGTGTAATTCACTATCGCAACCCAATTAAACCGATAATGATGTACAATGTACATTAGAGGGTCTAATATATAACGTACTACATAACATAATAGGTATTAAACAAGCGTATTGTATTTTACGTCGTTATCGAGTAATCGGCTATCACAAATTCACAACCCAATTAAACCGACAATGATTTATAATATAAAGATATATATATTTTTTTTATATACATATAAGTATGTACCATAGGCGTGCTCACGGGGTATGCAGGGTATGTGCCCGCATATCCTGTGGCCAGACGCTTGGGGGTACATGAACAATTTCTCAGTTCATAATTTTGACTATGTTATAAAATAGTATTACAATATCAATAGTTATGGATTTGTTTTTAAATTCATTTTAGACGGTTTTCAATAATTTAAGGAAATATGGGTTTTATTTTTAGTGTAGGTAAGTATTTACTATTTATATTTTCCTAGAAATGACAATGATTATATCCATTCTTTAACTTTACGATGTCTAAATACTGAAAATATAACAGAAAAATCTACACACTATACTGTTAATAGTAAAATTGAAGAAATGAGGTATTTTACTTTTTATCCAATGTTAGATGAAATAATTCAAGGAATTGATGAACATTTTTCACAAGAAACATTGAATTTAACTCCATCTATGGGGAAAATTTTAAAACTTCAAACAGAGATGCAGACATTAAAATATTGTCAAAAGCATTTAATTTAAAATATATTCATACAAAAATTAAACTACTTATAAATATACCGGAAATAGAATCTATATGCGGTTCATCTAATATTAATATTTCAAAATGGTTAGATTGGTTAGTAGATAGTGGACATCAGACATTTTTTCAAATTTTAATAAATCCTTAAAATTGTTTGTTACCATTACAAGTTACAAGTTGCTCTTGTGAAAGAGCATTTTCAAAATTGACTATTGTTAAATCAAAGTTGAGATCAGTGATGACCCAAAAGCGCCTAAATGCATTAATGCTGATATTCATCGAACAACATATTGCTACTGAAATTGACCTAGAGGATGTGATCGAAGAATTTAAAGTCCTTATACCAGGAAAGAGGAGGATTGAATTATAGCAATTATATATAATGTAAATTTTCATTTAAATAAACATGTTTGTAAAAAAAAAAAAATTTTTTTCTAATATAAAGTAGTAGCCATAAGTTTATAATACAATATCATGCACATTCATTTTAGGAGCATTTATATCTGTGGGGGGGGCACATTTTATCAGCCACATGCTCTGTGAACAAAGTCTGCGCACGCCTATGGTATGTACATGATTCCGTGGAAGACAGCGAATAGTTCGCAAAGCGGATAGTCTGCTCGCGGATAATCGAAAATACACTGTACATACATATAAATAACTAAAAACAAAAAAATTGAACCTAATGATAAAAAAATAATTTACGTACATTTAAATTTTTTATTTTGACGAACAATAAAAATCGTAAAAATCCAATTAATTTTGCTGATAAAACTCTTATAAAAATTCATTATATTTTAAATTGTTATACTTCAAATTTGAAGATTGGACATAAGATATTTTATATAATATAATACTTTTGAAGACTATAAATGCTATAATATAATAACTACTGTAATTTTTTGAACAAAAAATGAGTATTGTCTTTTTTTCAAACGATTTCCATGTTTAGCAAAAATGATTTAAATAATAAAGTTAAAAATCATCTATTTCGTGAGTATATTTTGATGTGTAAACGTTTTTTCCATAAAAAGCGAGAAATTAATTTGTGATTTAATTACAGTTTGAATAAAAAATGAAATGAAAACTGAACGTTTAAAATGTATCAGGATCAGGATTAATAAATATATAAATAGGACATTCGTCACTCAGTAATTATTTTCTTTTTTACGAGAAACTTCAAACATATTCTTAAAATAGTTGATTTAGATAAACCTATAATTCAGAGACCCCAATTTTTCATTTTCTCATATATTTTGGAAAGGTTTGCTAAACTTTCAAATAAAATAATATTACATATATTTTTTATAAAAATATCAAAATCGGCAAAGATATAAATATCCCATTTATAAAATTTTTTATCATTTTTATTTAATAAAATAAAACTATTATTATACATTTCATAATAATATCGCAAACCTAACAGGCTAAACAAAAATTCAATACAATCATCAATTATACTCTTACCGATAGGAAAATTGAAAAAAATCATTTATATCGCAAAATAGGAGCAAGAGTAGTCAATATCTACATACGTATATGCATAGTTAGCTATCGTATGCGTCGAAATCAGGTTATAGTTTTCGGTAATAGAATGAGAATAAAGAATCGGTTTCCTCTTCCGATGTACGAACAATTTTTTAAATGCCAATATGACCTACAATTCGCTTAATTTTCAACGATCAATGGAGTTCCTATGAGTTTCTCCGGTACAATTGACAGCCTCAATTTAATTTCAAAAATAATACATACATTGATGTTCATAAATACGATCTTATAGAACAGATGTAATCAAATTACGGTCCGCAAATAAGTTTTCACTGATTCTCAAAAGACTATAAAGAATCTCATAATCAGGGCTCGAGACTTCTAGCATTTGCATATTTATTCATAATATGTTAAAATATAGCAGAGTAAGCTACAAATCCGTTTCATACTAAAACGAATGCACTTTTAAAAGTTTTTAGTGAATATTTTTGCATTTTTTCTGCTATTTTTATAAATATCATGCTATTTTTTGCATATAATTTGTTAATCTGAAAAAAATGAAGTAATTTTGCGGTTTATACTTAGTGAGCGGCTAAATTTCTATTTTACAAAAGTAAAATGTTAAAACGTATAAAGACACGGTTACACAAAAACTTCAGTGCGGACGCCAATTATTCGGCGAATACCATTTCGTTTAACCGTTCGCTTTTATAATGTAAACCCGGCTTTACCAAGTTTATCGATAACACGCCGATACTCGACAAGTGATTTATATTTTATTGCCTACCTATAGATAAAATACAACAACTTGTTACGAAGTCAAGTAAAAAATCATCGTTCAACAAAGATTTTTGTAACGTTTTATTATCTGCTAACATACCTTTAAATAAACTTTCAAATAATCAATTTCGTAATTTGTTGGAAATTTATACGGGAAAAGAAATTCCCATAGGCTATGTGGATGATTTATAAATTGAAACAGTTGAAAAAATAAATAAATAAAAAAATACTGGTCCATCACTTTTGAAAAAAATGTCTTGCATTTTATTGGGTATAAGAGACATCGAAGAATTAGTTGGTTTTCCAGATGATATCTCTAGTATTGATGTTTCATACTTAAAGTTTGCTACTATCACATCGATCGACGTCGAACGCTCATTTTCAACGTACAAAACATTTCTGACCAATAACTGACGATCGTTCAAATTTGAAAATATTCACAAACACATTATAATACAGTGCAATTTTCAATGTAGAAACTAAAATTTATGATTTATAGTATTTACCTACTTACTTAATGATCTGTTGAATTTTACCAATTACATTTATTGGTATGTTATGTAATGAAACGTTATTATAGAATGAAAAAATCATACATTTACAATGGTCGATAAAAGAAAGAACATTGGAATATTTTTTAGAATTAGATTATAAATAAATATTATTAGAATTAATGAAAATAATTTTTTTTAATGTTTTTTAGAGCATATTTCATTTTTTAATTGGGCATATTATAGTGCATATTTTACCATTTTTTGGGGCATATTATAGCGCATATTTTAAGGTTTTTTAGTGCTAGAAGTCTCGAGCCCTGCTCATAATATATGTAATACATTATTACATGCAAGATCTATCACATTTTACGAGCTGAATGATAACATTTATACACAACAGTGAGAGAAATTTGTCACTATGAAATCAATCTACAACGGTTAAATTAAACGTGTTATATACCTACGTCAGGAGTGTACTCACTCTAAATATTATTCTTTATTCATCAGTTCAAAATTTACCAATTTTACGTGTAATAAAGGTAACCGAAAAGAAAATAGATTCAAAATGTATTTTTAATGAACATTAATCGTTGATTATTTGGTAATTTATTTAGGCAACAAATAAATATGTTTAATTTGTAAAGTAAGTATTTTGGTACCTAAGAAACACAATATTCGATAAATAAAGACAATACACAAAAAAATCGACAATTTTTCCACAAATTTACTGGAAAATTGCGATTCGATAAATTACAGTTATTATAAAATAATTTTTCATCGTTACACTTTTATTTAAAAAATAAAATAATATTAATGAAGTTACTACAAAGTCAAGTTTTCGTATTTCACTCCTATTAGAAAATGAGGAAAAGCATTTACTGATGGTAGTTTAATGGAGTAATATATAATTAAATTTTTTGAAGAAATTTATCCAGAAAAATGTATAGGTACTCTATAAAATAGTAGCTACTCTGATTCGCAATATCAATATCGACCAAAAGTACGACGTTTAAAATATCTATATAACAAAACATTACCATCGATCATGATAAACATTGTAATTTTAGGATTGATAAAAATCGATATTAGCACATTTTTAAAAACAAACAAATAAAATTAAAATTATAATAACCTAAAAAAAAAAAACCAAAATAAGCATAAAATCACGTGGCTATTTGACGGCTATATAGGAGTACGATCCAGTAGTCACAAGACAGAAGCGACATATGCATAACGTAACGGACATAATATGTAAAGGTCGACGTCGAAAACAAAACAAACGCAGCCGTCGACTGGCCGGAATCTTTATCTGGAATATGGACATTTTACAAGCCAAGGGGTCAACTATAGACAACGCAAAGTCAGGATGCTCAAACAAAATGTTTGATTTAGTTATAATTTATAATTATTATTGGTGCAAATGAAAAAATATACAATTTTGTTTCACATTATAAGGATACGATATTCCATAGAAATCAGTTTTTTACAATTATTTAGCATGGAGTTTATATATTGATATTCTAACAAGTGATTATTTACGGGTAACAAAATATTAGTATCAAGTGTTATTTAATTGACTATTAAATTATACAAACAATACACAATACGTTATGTAGAGTTACGTGCGTAGGTGTACAAATTCGTAATTTTCCTGATTTGCATATAAAAATTGTATTTGCAATGTGAGTGGAAAAATACAGTGAACTTAAAAAATGTATACAGGGCACGTTAATTAATTCTCATATAGAACCAAAGTACCTGAGTACACGCAAATATACGATGATCGAGTAAGGATACCTGCTATTGACGGGTGTCAATAACATCATGCGTTGGAAATAAAAATATATTGTATTTACATGCAGTTAGTAGAAAAATGTATTCATTTCATTTAGTGTATTTCAAATGTCATCTTATTATTTCCTATACATAGTTACCCGGTATCATAGATAAATTCGGAGCATAATTTTCCATGTTTTCACAGCGAAATTAAATAGCAATACAATTTGGTTCAGCGCAGTGCAAGGAATAATTTAAATATTTTTTTAATTTTTTTGTACAAGTATACATTTCATCCTATATTTTACGAAAATATTCAATCTGGTGATTTTAACACGCGTGAATTGATCTCACGGCTTATATCGCATGACTTTTTAACTATCTACAGGATTTCCGCATTTAACGAAATTAAAATATATACGTATAACAATAATACCAATTGATAAGTATTTTAATATTAAAACATGTGGTTACTTTTTTATAGATTAAAGTCCGATTGTTCTTTCGAAAATATTAGACAAATGAATAATACGTTTTAAACTATATAAATATGTAAATATTTCCTAAAATCATATTAAAATTTGCCATCACGTATTTTGTTTAACACTAACCACGAAAGAGCATTTACATATTTCATTAAATAGTTATTGTTGTCAACTTACACTGCATTTACACCGAAAACGATTAAATTTGATGAAGTTAGACTTAAACATGCGTTTACGAACGCGCTTAAGTAATAATTATATCATTGTCGTTAAAATTCCTGTTCTAGGAATCATAGTTATGTATTATTTTTGTTTTAGTTTTGCATTGAGGAAAAGTGGGTACTACGACCGAACACGATAATCTTAGTTCATTCTAGTATCAATTCCATATAAAACTTTGTACATTATACAATAGTTATGTAAAACGTAATCTGTGCAGATGAGTATGATGATAGTACTTAAAAAACATTAATAAAAATTTATTTTTTCTCGTAGAACGAATTGTCGAATAGTTAATAATGTATTACCGTAGTTATCATGATAAACCGTAAACGCTATTTGACGTATATTGTATAATGTATATAATATGTATGTATGACGTATAAAAGAATAGTTGCCAAGTCTGGGTACATTGGTGGCCTGATTACCACGAGTAACCAAGGTTACCTTAATAATTATCAATGCTATTTATTGAACGTACGCACGAGAGTGTTTATAAAATTATGACAATACAATATGACTTGCAGCTCCGCTGTTCTCTAGTTTAAAGATAAAATATTATATTTAATGATAATTTATTTACGTTTAGCCGTGAATTAGTATATGATTTCTAAAAAAGTACTCTAATACACATATTGTTAAATTATTATAAATACTTAAGTGAACATGCGTGAGCAGATGCTAAATATTATAGGTGCAGCGTAGTATTAAAACGACCCACAGTCTTATTATTTTGTTTCTTACAGTACAAAATCTTGTACTCTATAGTTCATTACTTAAATGTTTTAACATTTTTTTTCGAAATAATTTTTATTTGTATACGGTTGATTCTTAAAATTTGTTATTTGTTTTTTGTGATAATTTAAAATTTTTAACACTTATCTCGTTTTACTTTTCGTCTACCTCACTTTGTGAGCACGTTTAATAATTTTTCAGATTGAATAAAAATTGACACACAAATAAAATATTTATTATACTTTACGTAGTATGTATAATTTTGTATTTGAATTGTAATTGAAGTAGTTATGGTATACGAATAAAAATGTATCCTAATAAATCCTTACAATATAAATCCTTTCCCATAAAGAAGTGGAAGGCATTATAAGAGACGTATTTTTAATTAATAATTTTACAAACCAAATTAATAGTTACTCAAAGAAAAAATAATTTCTCGACATTTGTCAACGATTTCATTAGAATTATGGTAAATTTAACGTAAAAATGTATCAAATTTTAAGTTTTTACAAAGATTGTTTTTACTTTATGACGGTTAAATAAAAATTGTAATTACATTCAAAATTAAATTAAAATCCAAAGTCTAACATTGTAGTTCAATTGTTGAACATTCATCTACATAAGACAATGCTAAAAAATTAATCAAATTGTACTTCCGCTGAGTTGAGTTCATAATGTTTGTGTAGTTTAATATTCAAGTTTTAGATAACACTTGATACTAATATGTTGTTACCCGTGAATAATCAGTATTACTATTTAGAATACAATATATTAACTACATGCTAAATAATTGTAAAAACTAATTGTTATGGAATATTCATAAAAGTAAAAATAGCATGATATTTTATAAAATATATTTATGATTTTTATTTTAGCCCAAGGGTGAAATTTTCAGAATAACTTTTAAATTGTTTAAGATGAATAATATTTAAGCTATGAAAAACCTATTGATTCAATACAATTTAATTAAATATATAAATAATTAGTGTATGCACCGAAATAAATAAGTAAATAAATAAATAAATGCTTAATCTGAAATATTATTATATTTGTAATAACGACTGGTTTCGAATTACAAATTCATTAGGTATCTATATATTATCTACAGGGCTAGTCAATAAAATCGCAACTGTACAAGAAAAATTAAAGGAAGGAATGTATCATTCCAGACTATGTATTTATTATTTATTTATATTTTTCCCATCGAAATGACCGAGTTCGACTGATGACGTCAGAGTCGTTTTTGTGGATATATTTTTCATTTAGTAGGATAAAGTGATGTAAAGTTCTATATATATATAGGTACATAAACAATTTATTTTTATATTAATTTACGAGTATTAAAAATTTTCTAATTATTGTTTTAATTTATTACTTTATTATTTAAAGTTAAATTGTTTTTTAAGTTCTATTATGACTTATATTAAAAATATAATTGTTTAGAAACTATATACGGATGTACCTACTGATAACAATAAATGTTTTGTCTATTTTATACATACTGATACTAATAAAATATAGATGGCATTTTTTAAAGCACCTTCAGAAATAATAAATTAATAATTGAATTATCAATACATTCTTTGTACCTACTCGTAATTATCATTAGTTTTTTCTTCAAAAGAGAGAATATACCAATGTTACAATGCACAACAGTATATGTATAGGAGGAACTAATAATTCATTTATCATGACGCATATAATAACACTAATAATAACTGTGTTCGTAAAAAAAACCATTACAATTTTAAAATATTATATTGTTTTTTAATTAATACCATAATATTGCCAATATTAGAACATAATATATTAGCAGTTTATGTATAATGCATGTGCAGGTTATGCGTACATTTGGTATTTAATAAGATGGGAAAATTATTACCATATTCACTTTTTTAAAATATTTTTGCTTATTCGTAAACTTTTTTCAGAATTTTTTCCCAAGAATATAACATAAAGAATCCATCGGATATTGATTATCATGTCGCAATACAAGCCATGAGCTGATAGATTATAATTGTGGATGGCCATCAACATTATTATTATTACTATTATGCTTGTCGATCAGTGGCATTCCAATATAAGTCGAACAAATTACTAGCCAAAACTCACAAAGTATGTGCATAATCATTGATTTTAAAATAATTGCTTTATTTATTTTCAAATCTACGGTGTATATTATACATCGTCTTAAAGCAATTAAGTATGTAAATCGGTCCAACGATCGTATTTGAAGTTTTATTATTTAATGTGGTTGTATATGTTAATGTAGGTAAATATTTTCAAATAAAATTACCCAACTATATGTTAACAAAAAGTTATGAACAATTTGTCAGACGATTAATACGTATCGCAGTGTAGTTTTGACGAGTGACACAAATTAACTATATGAAATTAAAACAAAATAAAATGTTCGTACGGTATTTTGTAGTAATGATAACTTAAACTAAAAAAGAGTAAACAAATTAAAAATAAAGTGAAAGAATTACGATTGAGATTTGGAAATCTCAAAACGTATAATAAATAGTGTTTATTAGAAAAAAATGCATATTCAAAATTTAATTCGACACAATTTCGTTTCTTAATACACTTCAAAATTCATAAGTTAATGCTGTATATTTTTACATATCTTACTAAATGTATGTGATTTTGTATAATTAAAGATTTTAAACATATTAATGCATATTATGTTTATAAATTATAGTATACCGATTGATTGTAAATTCATTATGGCCTTCAATAAAATTTTTCAATGTAAATTCTTATTTTTACCAGCTATTAACGTCAAAAATAAACAAAATACATTATTCATTTTTTAACAATTATACTTTTATTCTCAATATTATCGTTGAAATTTTTTTAGAACCAAACATATTTAATCATAAATTAAAATTTTTATTTTTTTTTTAATAGTTATGCATATTTTAAGTTTATTCTCATAGTGCTACAAAACATATTAAAAAAAAATGCATATTATACTGTGTACATATGCGTTTTTTCGTGTACATATTTTATATGCATGTATTTAATTTTTTTGAGCGTTTTAGTTTCAAACCCTGATAACAATATATCAGTATATTTATTCAGTATATGTATTTAGTGGCGAAAAAATTAAATTTATTTATTAATAATAAATTTATTAAATTTATTAAATTTCGTTTCGAGAAGCTGCAGGTATAAATACGTTCCGGAGAATGATGAGAGAGACACAGTAGGTTCTGAAGAATAAAACATTCCATGCAAATTAATACACCCTGATATTCGAAGAAATTATTATTACCAGAGATAGGTTACACAAAATACAAGTATAATATTAAAATGCAGTGGTGGTTTAAAAATTTCTTCTGGAAGGAGGGATATTTTGATGTTATCTTATAATATACTAAGATACAAAAGTGTAAGCCATTCAATAATTTATTACTTAAAATTAAACCTATATATAAATGAAAAACCATTACATAGCATTTTAAACTTTAGTGTTTTGATTAAATAATATATTACAGCTTAAACTTGGGACTAAGGAATCCTGGATTCCGAATCCAGACCCCTTGATCCGCTCTTCTCCCCAGAAAATGATCATTGCTAAAAAGTATTAAATATACGCAGTTTTACGTAAAAAATAATTTATCCACAACATTTTTAAATTTTTTTTCGTTACTCCACAATTAAAAAATAAAATGGAGATCAGAGGATTTTTTCATTTTCCAATCACAACCATTTTTTTTTTACAACTTCAATTTCACTATTTATAAAAAAAAAAAAAAACACAAATCAAATATAATGCAAGTTAGCAAAACATGAAAACAAGATTGTAGAAATAGTAATGTATAACTACTTTTCCAAAAACACGCAGTTTTTAGATTTAAAATCCTCGAGCAAAATAAGTATGGCTTACTCAGCTATTTTTATCAGTAAAATAACGATTAGTAAATGTTACGGAATCCGATGATTGTTTCACCTGTTCAGTGGTTTCTATCAATAATTGCGATGGGAAATCGTCGACCGTGCGGGATTTGGTATTCCAGTCTAGCGCAATGGAAATATAATAAATGTCGCTGATACGACCAATACCGTTCGCGGAAATAGAAGGCGAACGACGATCCGACCGAAAGTCGGGCGACGTGACGTTATCGCGGTGTGCTGCGGTCGGCTGTATGGCGGGAAGGTGGTCGTCAAGAATAGGATGAGCGGGGAGGAAGAGTCCACGCGACTTGAGAACAAAATGTAAACACTTCACCACGGTCGTAGGAGAGGGGGCACGGGCCGGGTTCTCCGTTGGAACGTATACGCGGCAAGATTCGCAGGTGCCCGCGCCGCGCGACAGTGTTTCACCGCAACGTGTTCGACGACGTCGTAGTCGATTTCCGTGCCGACCGACTCCGTTCACCGTGTCTTGTATTGATTTTAAACCGATTTTACACTTTTTTCGCTCACTCGTTTTTTACCGTTTATTTTTTCCTCTCTTTTCTTCGTTGTTATTCTTCCCGGTGTGCGTGCGTCTTTTGCGATTTCTTCGGACAACATAAAAACAGACGACTCGTGTACCGGTGTTTTGACTTTTCCCCGCCGTTTATGTGCGACCGTGAACGCGTCCGACCGATGGATAACGTACCCGAGGAAATAATTATAACATCCCGATAGCGTTAGAGGTATGTCAAGGAATTTATTACAATCACTGGACGCGCCACTACGCGCGTAATAATAACCCACTAATATTCGTGATTTTTATATTTAGCAGTGGCGTATCTAGAAATTTTTCCGAGAACGGCCGATCGGTCACATAACGAAAAAAAACATTTATAATTACTGCAAAAATAATAAAACAAAAACTGTGTTTAAAACATTTCGGTCTTGTGTTAAAAACAATAAATCACGTTCTGTGCGTATTTTTTTTTTTTTATATTACTTTAAACTAAAATGTATAAATAAGTTCTCCTGAAATTTTGGAGAAGTTTACAGTTTTTTCTGACCTCCCCTTCTAAATACGCTGCTGCAGGTATTAATCTAGTTTTACCATTCGAGACGTATGGAATTATATTATAAGTTAAGATATTATAACAACTGTTTTTATGGCAGATTATGTAAACATGACTGGTTCGGAAGTCAATGAAATAACCGTCGTTACACCTACACTAAGAATAAAGTCGTAAAATTTCATGAATATAGTATTATTTTGTTTACTAAATACGGTTTTAGAAGAAGAAAAGCCCTAGGACATTCACAGTAGAATTTGGAAAAATCATTTTGTTCGATGAAAATTTTAAACGTTCATGTATAGGTTGTTGTGTAATTATAGTTAGTTATTATACATTTGTATTGAGTAGTTATAACTAATTCGACATTACGGTATCATCACGTCATACGCCCAATGTCGAACACACTTCGTTACCATTAGTATGTTTTAATAAAATTTAAATGTTTAATGTATATCGTTTCTAGTCGTCTAAATTATGACGGAATGTTGTTTTTTTCCGTATTATCTAAAATTATAAATTGTGATAGGTGTAATAATAACAGTCGTATCCTTTGTGGATTGAATACGTAGTGTATGTTGCAGTAAAAACATCACATAGATAAAAACTCGGTAAATCTGAGACGAAATTGGATACACTCAATCGTTGATGTCAATCGTCATCATTAGTGGTGTCGTTTTCGGCTTCAACACGGACATAAAATATGCGCTTGAACTAAACGCTGGAGGCATTCGATTTTGTTTTATAACAAGTTAACTTGTGAACCCATGGAATTGGATAACGAAATATTTAAACATCGGCTAAGTAATTATATATTTTGTATTACTGTAACCGCATTCTTCTCATTCTCGAACAAGTTATTTTTTCTCGTTCAAAACCATTGTTATTCGGTATGAGCACTGTTATCTATGTGTAAATGGTTATCATTATGACGGATTGCCCATTAACATATATCTGTTAATGGATTTTTGAGTAGATATATTTTTAATATTTAATTCATAATTAAAGTAAAAATGTGTTTATGATTAACTATTATGATATTATGCGTGACCTGTTTCGAATAAACGTCGCGTGCGCACAAAACTAATATACCTAAATATTATTGTACTGACCTACTCAATAAACCAAATACTACGATTGTATAATTAGATAAAAAACGAAATTAATGTTCATCATCACTTATATAAGCATAATATTCTCGGTATAATCATAAATACGATTAATTGATACCATACTAGGCTAGATTATTATACTTAAAAAATACCAAATATATTGTAATTTACTATTGCTTTTATTATTGTGAATACAATTTATTTTTTAAATAATTTTGCTTGTATTTACTAATATGACAGTGAGGTAGTTAACCTTATAATTAATAATTATATATTTCATCATATAAATTGACTTATTGTAATTAAACAATTTCTCATTACTTTGAGATAGAAAATTTATAATTTAGTGATTTCGCATGAGCATAAGTATCTTGGTTACAAGGTTACTTTTTTTAGTTATCTTTTGATGAACTCACCAACTCATTGACAAACTGACAATCATGTGACTATACAAGTAGGTAAAATTAATATTATATTGTAAATAAACAAAGATTTTATATGCCTGTTAGTTTTTTGTGTATACTTATCGTTTATTTGGAAAGAGATTTTGAAAGAATCCAGTAAAAAAATTGAAGTTTTTTTAAATAATTATCCTACGTAAGATACCAAAAATGAATAATATCTTCTACCTTCTTATTATTTGTTGTTTATTAAATAAAATACTCGTCTACTCGTTATTTGAATAGGGAAGTGTCAGTAGAGATAAGTGATAATACTGATAATGCGTAGACACGATCTTATTACTGAATTAATACACACACAATACATATATTACACATATTGTGAAACATGAAGTAAATACATTGTGATTATAACTAGTTTTGTATAAACTTATGTGTTTTATCGTTCAAGTGTAGTCGCGTTTCATAAATATCAACGATGACTATACCACATTATGTTTCTTTAACTTTTCTGTAAATCTTTATATTATTTTAAAGAAATAAAATGGTCGAAAAAAAATAAATTAAGAATACCCATAAGCTACTACTGCAATATTATTATAACAAATACTTAATTAAAATATTTCTTTTTTTTCAATTACAATTACGAGTATTCGAATGCATTGTAAATAATTTATAGAGATATACAAATTGACTGTGACTTATGAATTTTGATTTCTAAACGTAAATCATTATTTTATTTTATTTTTTAAGAAAAAGTAATATTAAAGTTAACGATAACATTACATAAAACAATTTCTCTTCTGAAGCTGATATTTACTCATTAATAGGTATATAGGCGCGCCGTGGCTTCAGATCTCGCTCACGAATAACTGTACACACGCGCGCGTTGACTTAATAATATTTTATACTCGAGTATAATACTTACCTACATCGGTATTATTATAATTCTCAAGCGACTTTCCCGTTTTGAAAATACGACATAACAATAACAGTCGTGTTTTATTTTTTCCGAAGCGATGGATTTAGCTTTAGCTAAAAGGAATATTTTAGAGATGAAACCGTATGAACGTCGCAGTTCAAAAGGTGATTATTTTTATTTTTTAAGTCCGATTTGTTTACGACTTGTAAGAATTCGATCGCACGGGTGTGTTGACCCGTGAACTATATTATATTGCCTACACGTCTAAATAGCTTGTATATAGTTTCCTGAACGGCCATTACCATGTGTGTGTGTGTGTATAGAGTACTTTTAGTCGGCCCTCGAAGATCGAGTCACGTGGTGGTATTTTAAAAAGGAAACCGGTGGGGCATCTGGCGCACTTCGGCACGGATATTCTATCTGTTCGATCAGAATATTGTATTGTTATGTTCTCTCCCTGTTAATTAGTGCTGTGTCCAAAAATAGAACCGTTTGGTTTAAGCGTTTGTATATGAGGTTATGACCCAATTTGTCGTAACGAACAATCAATTTATAATACATACATACGTGTAATATATCGTCATCCATAGAACGTGATTTGTACAACCACTACACACATCACGGTCATTGCATTCACTTCCGATGCAGTGACTAATTAAAAGCTTATGTTCATATTTCGTATTTTATTATAATATTACCATTAGGTATTGTTATTATTATTATTATTAAAGATAGCCCTTGTACGTGTGAAGATACAAGTTACACGGTACAATGTTTCACCATCGTCAACATTATTAATATAACTTTTTTTTAAATTAAAAATTTCCGTATAAAATACAAAAAAAAATACTTTCTAAATTCAATATTAATTTGAAATAATTATAATAATAGTAATAAAATATTATGATTAGCTTATTGATAAATGATTATTAATATGAATTTAAAGTATCGATATGTGTTGAAATTGGTAGACAATCGAAGACTTCTAGACTAACGGAATATGTCAAACATTTTGTAGTCGAATCGATATGGTCGGTAAGATTGTCCGACGAAATTCTCCAGTTTGTTTACTTGTATTATTCTTTATTGCCTGAATTCCAAATACCAAAAAAATATTGTCGTTAAAAGTAGAATAATACATTTTTATATATTTATCAATATCGCTATTACTATACCATTTGAGAAACGTTGTTATAAGCGATGCAATCATCCATGTCAATAGCCAACTCACCTTGTATTTAAATTTAAATTTTGTATTTCATTTTATTTATTATTGTTTTAGTAAATTACTTTGATAAGCCGGTTATATGGTTCCAAACACGCATGCACTTAGTTGAATGCTATTACAATATTTAGAAACAGTAGAAACAGTCAAGAAAAAAAGTCAAACAATAAATCTATAGATAACGAATTATTTACAAACTTTTTATTGACGATTTGTAAAGTATTTTTTTTTAGAATTAATAAACAAATGCGACTTCTATAATTGATCAATAATATTTCAATAATTACTATAACTTGTTTGACATAAAATTATCAGCGTCTAAACCATGTATGATAAACCTTTAATATACTATGCATGATTGGATCAGTTATAGTAAAATAGTACAGTGTGTGAAAATCGTTACTGCTAAAAATAAATTGACCCATTACTATTTCGATTCGTTTATCAATAAATGTCCAGTTTATAAGCGCTAATAAAATAATGTACTTTAGTATAAGTTAATATAACATATACAATATACCTATATACAATAATAATTTATAAATATATTATAGCATACATAGAGAGGCCAAATTAAACCTCGACAAGAATACGTGCTTATTAAATTTTCGATAATATAATATTATCAATTATATTATATTCTATGTTCATTTATACATATACAGTTTCGAATACTATTCAGTTGACTTTGCTTATTTTGAAGATTGCAATATATCCGGATTCTGGGGTTGGAATCACTTTCACGTACTGTTCGGTGAGTCATACGGTTGTTTGCCGGGTAGATTGAGATGAGTCATCGTTTTAGAGGGATGAATTTTTCCCCGCGAAATCCTTTCCACTAACCTTGTCAAGCCTTGTTCTGTCATCACCATTTACAGTAATGTAATTTTTAAACAACAATAATTCCGATACTGTAATACGCTATCGTTACTGCTTTTTTATGATTAATAGCTATAATATACTATATAAATATTATTGATTTAATTATATAATAAATATATGAAAGTATATTTGGATCCCGAAATTCTTGGATTTGGCATTATATTTTCGTGACAGTGCCAAACGTGTACGCGATGTCTGAATTTAAGTCACGTAAATGCTCACAAGTCTGTTTTCGCTTATTCTTTACTATTATAGCGAATAAATAGAATCATTTTTTAGTTACAATATTGTGATAAACTGTCACGTACGACGATCAAAATTTTAAATTAGGTACATCGTCTGTTGAAATGGCATGTTTCCTACCCGATTCTTATGATAATATTATATAGTTGTACGTGCGAATAGTGCGGTATGATTTAATTCAAATTTTAGAGACAACTTATAACCAGGGACAATGTTTTCGAGATAAAAATAATTTAGTAGTTAAGTAGACAACGTATAATAATTTTAACTGATTACTGATGGCAAAATCTAACACATACCTACACAGGCGCGGATCCAGCCTACCTTAACGGGGGGGGGGGGGCGGATTATAAATAATATCGCAATAATATTGTTGTTATCGACACTTCATATGTTTATGTTATAAAAATAAAAGACAAAAATTTGTGACAATAACAATTAAAAATACATTAGAATGGTATAACACAAAATAATGTAATTTAATAGTACAACAATTTAGATACAACACATTTTGATACGGCTGACGGGGGGGGGCGGTCGCCCCTACCGCCCTCCCCCTGGATCCGCGCCTGTACCAACATCAATGTTATGATGTTGGTGGCTCGTGGAATGCTTGTATACCTAAATGAAGCATAATTAATAATAAGAAACACATTATAATGGATAACACATATAGTTTGTTTTATTAAACTGAATTGTGATACTATATTGTGACCATAAAATATTTATAAGTGATTATAAAATTAAATGTAAAATTAATAATTTGTAAGTACCGTTTGGAAAACATCTGTTCGATATAGTTTAATCACAATTGGAACTGGTATAAATATTTCTGTTATTAATATTATTATTCTCTTATTCGATGCAAGTAGTTAAAATTATTCTCATTTTCAGAGAGGACTCTTTAACGTTTACTTCTAAATTCAATATATATATATATAATAGAACTTATATATACTAGAAACAATCTAATAATGTTTTAAAATGTTGTAAATTTCATACAAGTTTATTTTATGTAAACTGCACATGAAGAATTTTATCGTGTTAAAATGTAAAGCTAATTGCGATTTACTAACGAAACGAAATTACTTTAGGTCAATTATTTATTTTTTACGTATAAAAATCTGAGAACATAAAAGTATATATATGTACGTACAATAATTTATCGGCGTTTGTATGTTATACTATAAAATTGGATCATATTTTATGTTTTTAGTCGCAATAGAATAATCAATCTCAAATTATAAATTTGCTGTTTATTATATGTTCTTGTTCAACACAATTGACAGGTTTATATGATTTTAATATGTTTTATATTTATTTGGAATCGTAATACTTAACTTGTATGCGAACAAAATTATATATTTATATATTTAGTGATATTTAAACATATAAATATAAATACTTATCCAGAAAGGAGGATTTCTCTCATTTATATTTAAATTGATTTTCATTTTCATTAAATAGGTAATAAATATAAATTTACGAAATCTAGTTTCTATGAAATATATATGAAGCATACATTGAATTTAAATATTAATACAAATAAGCTGTGAATATGAGCTAAGTAAAATTTCAGAAAATTACAAATAAAAAAAAATCGTAACTTTCTTAAAATTGTTTATAATTCTATAACGTTAAATAATAACACGATGTGTGTGAATTTGTTCTTTAATTCATTAATTAATATTTGCCGTTGTGAACAATGCATATATACTTGTTCATCAATATATAAGTATAATATCAAAACATTTTGTTTTCTATTTTGAGAGATGTATAATTTTTATTATAATTATTTCTGTCGATTATTGTATTAATTTTATTAGACATGATGTTTAAGCGATATTGCTATAGTATTCAAATATTTAGTTTCAAAAACAAAAAAACTATTGTAATAATATTACAACAACAGTCTTATGTTTTAGGAAATTCCTTTTTATTACCATTAAACCATTAACTATAGATAATAATCGTTTACTATCATAAATACTAATATTTATTTGCTTTAAATTCGTCATATAAAATTTTCTTTGTTTCGCATTCGCGTCATTTACTTGGTTCACTTGACGGAGAGCAATTTCATTACAATAATATTATGATTTTTCTTCTTTTTTTTATTACATTTTGTACTTAGTAATCGATAAATAAATCCATAAAACATCACGCACTATATTGAAGCTGTCACAATAATTATTCAATAAAAAATAAACAAAAGTAAATAATATTATTCTTTTATATATTGTTGAACTTTCATGACAACGATGAAACTGGACTGTTAAAAAATAAATTGTTCATTGTTGTTTCACTATGAAACTGTGACTATATGTGTACTAGCACAATGCGTGTCTCAAGGGATAAATCGTCGATTAGACAAACGTATATATGTACATTATATATACGAACTTATATATGAACTGTGCGAACAACTATTTTTTGTTTGTTGTAATAGCCTCCCAAAAACAAACGACCACATGTCATTATTTTAATATTACATCAACATAAATTGTTTATATGCGTACGCGCTCTTAGAGAAAACATAATACACTGTATGGTGCCTAATTTTATCATCGGGCATTCATCAGTGGTTTTTTCATTTTCTGTAAACACAAGTGCCGAGAAATAGGGAAATGTGCGCACTGAACGGTGCTTATTAGTTGCATTATCAGTATTACTTCATTATTGGGTAGAAAGAAAAAATATATAATTCTTTCATGTTGGATCTCTGCTTTTCACATCCGGAACACGACGAACTCGACCTCTCATGCATTTGCGTTCAATTCGTACGATTTTTTTTTGGATAATAATATCGAATACGTGCGATGACACACACGCTGATGTAATGACATTCGACTAATATCAAGTTTTCACTTATTCATCGTGCCTGGTGCCGTCTACGGATGTTATCGGGAAAGTATTTTTTTTTTTTTATGTAATTTGTGCATATTGCACGAATAACGCTATTACTTCAAACACTTTTTTTTTGTTTTGTTATTGTTTGAAAAAATGCAGAAAAATAAAATATAAAACCATCGAATACGAATATATATGAAAAATATAAATTAATTATTATAATTAAAAAACGTTAGAAGACAGCCTTGAACTATAAATACTTATATTTATATAACAACACTGTGAGACGTATTCTGCGTAATAATTTTTATCTTGGTACAACGGTATGATACGAAGTTGTTATATACTTGGTTCTATGAAATCATAACATTAACAAGTCGTGATTATTTTTATGTGATAGGTATTGAAGAATTTTTTTTTTCAATTTTCATAATTATTGTTTTTTTTTATTTTCACGAGTAGTGATAGTTTTTTTTTGAGTATTAGTACTGTTAACAATACTTTTTATTGACATGAGTAGATAACTAATATTGCATTATATTTATTTAAAACATTTAACATTGAAAATCGTTGTGCTTATTCTCAATAAATCATTATCAACATGTAATATAGATATAGGTAGACTATATTGCTATCAAAATATATACATAGCGACATTGTTTACCTAGATAGTTAGTAAGTTACTATTATTTTACTCGTTAATCCATACATATTTTCTTGGACTATGAATCAGATTGAACCAGTATTCAGGCAAACTTAATTATTTTTACTACCTGCGTCTAACATTATCCATTAAAAAAAAAAGCGAAAAAAGAGAAAAACATTTTTGATCTAGACAGCGATGATGATGTAAAATCATTAAAGGAATGAAATTGGGGTTAAATTATTAAAAATTGCAAATTTGTGATACGGAACAGGTAAAAGTACCTAAACGTATTGCACCGTCATGCATATATCCAATAGATAAAAATAACATAATTTTCTCTAGTAGGTAACAACGTATTTTTATATTTATTTCCAACTACGTTTCATTCATTGCGATACATTATAAATAATATTATAATATATTATAGTAGGTAGGTACACATATACATTTATTTACCATGCACTATTTACGATATAATATGCTCCATATGGTAAAATATTATATGTTTTACATTCACATCAGTATACTTATAGGAAATTCTTCCATTCGGCCGCCAATATGAAATATTGAAAATGTATTCCGATTTTCTTCGAACTTCCTAATCAATGGACTAAATAATTTACACCTGCTTATCAACTAACCCGTGACCGCATTGCGCATAGTCTCGTAAATCACAATTCTCATCGGACTTTGGTCGGTAGTAAAAAAAAGTTAATAAGTACTGCTTTTTATGTACATTATAATATTACACACACACATAACATATATGTATAGCGTATTACTATACGTGAACCAGAAAACTCAAACATTGCGTTTTAATTTGTTTTTTGCTAACGTAAACCGTACATTGACCGGTGGGATATTAAGTTAATGATACAACATAGGATAGGATTTTCAATGATATTCATCTGTCTTCACGGTATGTTTACAAAACTCTCATAAGCTGGTATTCCCGTGTGGCCCAGTCGATGCAGCACAGGTAAATAATATATTTGGTTTTTGCGCAACGACAATGAGTTTCCCTATAATATTGTATAAGATGCCGTAGTTCAAAGATCACTCTTTAAAACAGTAAAATTTATGAGAACTGTCGAAATAATTTGATAGCAGCTTAAGGTCAGAATGACAATAATAATTATTGTGTTATTTTGTTCTAGACAAAAATGTAAATAATTAATACAGTGTTGTAATCGTTTTAAATTTTATTTATTGGACTTTGGCTGTTAATATAAGGGCTGTTGGTGTGAGCATAAGAGGGATTGAAGAAAATCGAGATGAGGGGAGTTTTAAGACAAAGGTGTCCAACCTCAAATAGTTAGAGAACCCGACAGAAGAGAAGAAGAAGATAGTTATAATAAAAAAGCATAGTTTAGGGGTTAGAGAATATTTAACACGTTAGGAACTATTTGAGAATATTTTTGTAGTATCGGCATATAATGAACATATTTCACGTATATCAGCAATTTGATAAATACAAAGTTCACTAAATGATTTATTTCTGGGTTTCTGAGTTTTAATAAAAATTAATCTCCAGGTATTCTACATCGGTTATTTTGTTAGCTGTCACGATTATTAGTCGTCTACTTGTCGTCTGTCTCGTCTCGTGTTAATATCCGAATGCGATAAATTAATTAATTAAATTAAATATATTTAAAACCAAATGTATACAAAATAAATTTAACTGATTTTTTTAAAAAAATTAAAAGAATATTTTGCATATTTAAAGACATAAAACATCATATAATTGGTATTTTAAAAGAATATTAAGAGAATATATTGCCTATTTTATGTGACATAAAAACATCTTATTTAAGGATTTTAAGAGAATATAAATCCGACCTCTAATAATTATCAATAATTATTAGTTCTTATTTATTATTTCATTTATTATCATACGTTTTCGAACGTATTATGAATCTTTTTCACAGTTATACACTCTCAAAAATATAGCATAAGTTTAGACTATGTGTACAAATTTCTAAATATTTCTAGCTGAGAATTAAGTTATAAATTAAATACAAATCATACAAATCTCTAAAGTGACGATTATTTTTTATAGAAATAAAGTTATTTGACTCAGTTTAAATTTACTTAGAATTTGATTTCCACGTAACAAGTGAGTAAGCCGGAGATAAGAAATAGTATACCGACATACGTTCAATACTATTTGCACAAGAATTAATTATGAAAATATCTTCTGTTATTTTTTCTATTCAATCACTCATGTATAATAAACAATATATTTAAATTATGTTAATCGCATTAATTAATATATAGTAGTTCATAATAGTACAGCTGTTTTTTTAATTAAATATATCAATAAAAAAACTATTAAAATACTAAATTTACTTTGCCCGTGTTGATTTCAATTTAAGAATAAGCTGAAGAATAAAAATACTAAATTAAATATTATTTATTTTGAATTTGAAAATATTTGCTTTCTCCAATTAAAATTAATTTTATAAACAACGACTTGCTATAGTTATAATTTAATTGAAAAGTACTCTTATATTATTCCGATGTTAAATGTATTATAATAGCCAATAAATGGTTAGAAATTGCAGTAGTTTTAAATACATCTGAAAAGAGGTCCTTGTTCATGAGCGGAAACCGAGTTTTCAAATAAGTTAAAACGTAAATATTTTATGATCAGTAAATCGATAAAATGTTATATTATATTATTAATACCTATAAAATTATATTCTAATTCAAAACATTTGTATTTATGAACATCAGACCAATGCTTGTAATTTTTTATTGCAAATGCATTAATACTTGGCAAGAAAATTTGAAACGAAGACTAGGTCAGTGATTAAATGAGTTCGTGTTGTATTTAAAACACTGACGGTTCGATTTAAGCATTTTTTTCAGGGTGTAATTAATCTACATTGATTTCAATTGATTATTATCATTGGTTTTTTATAAATGTATAGTTAACAAAATGCTTTGTTCAGAATATATTATACGTCCATATAATATTATGACATACATCTTATTTCTGTTGACGCGCATTTACTACACTAGTCGAAACAATTGTGTACAATTACGTTACATTATAAATATAATTTTTAGTGAAAATATAAAAAATACTAACTGCTATTATTTTAATATATCGTTGTTGATTATTGTATAACACACTATCATAACGTAATCGATAACCATTCATTATTGTGTATACATATTTGAATTAATCGGGTATATAATGGATGGGTTTCTTTTTCTTACGCGTGAATTCCATACGGCTGCAGGACGTGGTCATTCGCAGCGTATGGTTAAAACGATAATTTCATGAAAATTTTTTAAAAGTGCGTACCGCCAGAGGGAACTTTCATACAATATAAAGCTAAGTAAATGCAAAATTACGCGTTCCGCGACGCAGCCGCCGTCATCAGGTACAAACCGGATTTCCTTATGACCAAACGTAAGCACATATACATATAATAATGTAACGGCCATTGCAAAATTTTACGGGTAAATGAGTCATGCAGACAGAAATGTAGCAGGTATATATGCACCGTGTTGTAGGTATTCCGACCTCTGTATATGTGGTATGTAGTACAATGCGTGTAGTAACTTTGTACAACTAGTTCAGTGTGTGCGTAAACCGAACGCTATTCATCAGGTGCGTTACGTTTGATTCAGACAAATGTTTTTTCCCCGTTTGACCAGTTGCCATTTTCTGTTTGCTCCATGTATATATATATATATATATATGTAAATGCCTATTTAATACACCTCAAACAAAAGTTTTCATTACCGGTCCATGATTCAAGTTCAACGTCATCGCCCCGGGGCCATTCTCCTCACTCATCCGTCGTGGTATATATCGTGACTCACGTTCCGGTTATTTTTTCTTTTCTTTTACATATTACCTACTATTACTATTTCTTCTGTATAATAATAATATTAATAATAGTATAATATTTTATACGCATGTTAGTCGATAAACATGTGTATAACACAACTGAGCGTTGATGACGATGCAAAGATATTCGCGCGTATTAAACGTTTATAAGTTTTGAAAAAAAAAGAAAAAAAAATCATTAAATCATTATAGACCGCCCGGCAGATATTATAATGATACGGTATTGGGTTTAACTCTCGTTTGGTGTACACCGATCGACTGACCGTAGGTGAAACGTCGGGTGCGAATCGTTCTTCAAAGAATGTTATGCGATCACGACGACGATGGTGCGCATACGTCTCTACCCTGGTCATAATCTATATCTATAATGTCTAAATTTACATACAAACAAATGTATATATGGGCGATTGTAACGGAATCACGTGGTGTTATCGAGTGCCAGGAGACGAAAGAATAGAAAGTACAAGGTCGGCTAGAACCCGCTGAACTAACTTATTGCTATTCTATGTTCTATGAATAAAATATGCTTCTCGGTTTTTTCTTTTTTTTTACTATTATTCTTTCTTCTATTTCTTCTCGAGAAATCGTATGGACACCTCATTTTAGAAGTGTCCCGGTTTTCAATCTTAAAAATTTCAACGAACTCGACCATTACTGTTGTCATCATCATCGACGTTACATTGGAAAACGAATTCGGTGAAACACCAACAATAATGGTTTGAGTAATGAATTCGTGAAGTATCCAATTACTAATTTTTGTAGAGGCCATTTCAGACATTAACTAATGATACTTTTAATATTCGACTAGAAGAAAAAATTGTAATGTAACCGCAGAGTTACATTCTTGAATATGAATAATAGTTATGTAGTTACAAACGTAGTGCCATATACTTCAGTAGTTAGGTATTAATTATTCTGAAACACACAGAAAAATCTTAGATGTGAACATGTTTTCACACAACAAAATATACCAGGGTAATAGTTGCTATGTTAATTAAACAATTTTAATTGTATGTTTTAATTATAAAATATTTTTGAATCTTGAAAAAAAAATCAATGTTTAGTGGAATTCATCTTAGAAGTTTGATTTATACATATTTATATTATTTTTTCATTCTATTATTATTATTTTTTACACTTAATGTGGGTGTATATATTTTTTATGCGCATTCGATTAATTTTGTTCGGATAGTTTGCTCTAGATTATTAATAATCATGATTACTTGACAAAAAACCGCATAACTATCATATTATGTCATGTTTGTTAATATTATATATAAATATATAAGTATATTATCTGTTTGAGTGCAATGATAACTTGTGTTTAGCAAAACACTATAGCATATATATATATACTATAGGATATCAGAATTGTTTTTAAGCGTAATACATATACATAATTTTAATATCTGAAACACAAGTATGTGTAGCTTACAAATGTACATTTGATGTGATAGAGACAAATGAATTATATATGTAAAACATGTGTTGTACTATTACGATACACGAATATATATTAATATGCATTACGTATAACGCTGCGTTAATAGATCTCATTTCGTATTTTATTGTTTTTAATTCATTATTAGAAAATGGTAGTAAAACAAAATGTAAACAATGCTAAAATTAGTTATTAATATCGATATCTGTGCGTATGTGTATTTTTTTTACAATGCGTTTGGTACGAGTTGACTCGGCAATAATGTTTGGAATAATATTATATGTTAGTTAAAAGTATATAACCATGACGTCTCACACTCTACACCAGGGGTCGCCAACCTTTGCAAACAAGTGAGCTACCTTTGAAATTTTAAGTCCCTGGTGATCGACCTCCAAGAGAACTTAGGTCTTTATTTAGGTGTAGAAAGAGATTTGTTTCATGAGCAAAAAAAAAAAAAAACCAAGTCTACACTCCAAAGAACAAATATTTATTGTTTCTTCATGATAACAATAATATGATTTTATAACTTTATAAATGCGATAACTGGCATTAGTTTTCTGCAAGTTTGAGAGAATTCAGGGAAATTCCTAGAATACAATATGGCAATCCACATTATCATGCGATCAACAGTGGTAAAATTAATTTTTACAACGATCGACCTATATTCCTAGAAAGATCGACCTGTCGATCGCGATCGACTGGTTGGCGACCCCTGCTCTACACCAATGATTTTGGCTGTTGAAAAATTGCTTTGTTTTGTAATAGAAGCTCGTATGATATTTTTTCTCGTTAACCGTTTCTTGGTTGTTTTTGAAAGCATTTTAGCGAATTTGTATATAATATGCTTCTCCTATAACACATTATCGTATCCTTAGTAAATGCTTGTTCGTTTATTCTCTGTACAATACACGTTGTTTATAATGAAATATGTAGTATAGTCTATTGTACCGAACGGTGGCACATACAATACGTGGGGCTTCTATACATGATAATAATTTTACTACAGGGCAATTTTATTTTCACTTTTACAATCAGAAATATCTCATCGAACCTTTATTATCTCGATAATCAAATAATAATAATAATAATAAAGAGAACGAAAAAAAAAACACTTCGTGAGAAATGTATGGCACGCCCGATCATTTTTCGCTGCATACCGTTATATACCTTGCAGTAGTAATAGTAGTTAGTAGTAAAGTGAAGTAGCAATACGCATTAAACCTCGAGGAGAAAGGTCTAGGGCAAAGACGGCATAGTATGTTGTGCATCTATATTTATATAAATGTATCTGTATAATGTTTATTTCTTTTCTTTCGAATTTCCATCATAACTGCAGTAACGTGCTACGAAAATGTCTTCGAATAAGGTACAATATAACCCGTTTGACGCAAAATCTCGTACTCTCCTCGTACACCAGGTGATTTATTATTTATGATTACCCTAGATATAATAACATAATCAATATTCATTGAAAACTGCTACTGTCATTATTGCCGCGCGACTTCTGCGTGTATATCATATAATGAGATTTCTTCTCGAATTAGTGAAATCTCTACATGGTCGAATACACTCTACACCGGTAATACGAAATTACATACGTGCACCTATTTTTAACAATTCCCAATGCCAATTTATCATGCTACGATCCATATCCTACCAGATGACCAGGGGTCGGTTATCCCAAACATAATAATAATATCATGCAAGACCGAATTGGACGGTCGGAATAAAATATATTTCCTCGCTCACGTGGTCCTTGAAAATAACAAGTTTTGTGGGTAATATCAATTCGTTGTGGTCCAACTATATTATAATTTCAACAGTCTCGTATCCAGTAAACTACTATCAAATCGAATTATAACAGTTTCTCAGAAATGTTTTATCAATAAGAAATGTAGTGAACAAATTGTTTAAAATCGTAGATAAGAATTTTGACTACTTCTAGTTCGCATCACAAATGTTAAAACATTTAATGTTTGCGAAATATTATGTTTTTAAAATAAAATAACCAAACTTTTTTTTTTAATTTTTAAGATGATAAGAAACACAGTGATTACGTATATTCTAATTAAAACATCAGGAAATGGAAATGCGCTCCTCCACAATTATGTTTCTGACAATAGTAACTATTGTACAAAAACTGTTTTTGACACCAACAATATATATTAGTGGAAGTTTTAACTTAAAACGAAAATTATTTAATTGATTACGTAACGTTATGATGGTGTTGTGGTACGTTCGGAAGTAAGGAAGTAAAAATAATTGCATACTATGGAATATATGGGAAAAGGAAATATACGTTTATTTAATTAGTATTAAAATAATAATAACAAGAGAATATTTATTATAATTATAACCCATGTGATTATAACATTTTTATTATTTTTAACAAAAAGATTCAACCACAAATTCCATTATTTTCGTTATAAATCACAATGTGTATGCAATAATTATTAAAGTTGATGAATTTTTGAGTTGGAAAAATTGTTTTTATTTTTTTTACATAGCATTTAGCTTAACAGTTGTGAACAAAACGTATCGATTAATAATTATTTATTTAGTTATGTGAATTAATCGTTCAAGTTTAAAAATGTGTTTTTTTAAATTGATAATTAATCCAGCTTTAAAAAAAAAAAATATTGAATGAAAATAATTATAGATTATAATAATATTGACCGAAAGACTTTTGTTTTCGTTACGATTTTAATGAAAACCCTAAATGTTTAGTATTCCACAAATTTTTAATTTAAGAACTTCATTATTTAAAAAATCATGAATTTTTTTTTTTTTTTAATATGCTATTAGTGCATTAATAATTTCTATTGGTTAAAGGTTTCCAAATTTATTAAAACCCATAATATTATGTTGTATGCGTACATAATTTATGTATGAAAAATGTATAAGTTTCATAGAAATTAAAAATAAATAAATATATTGAATTCTAATACATTTTTTAACATAATATTTCTAGTTGCTAGTGAAAATACTATTATTATTATTTTTTGTTATATTTATTACAATTTTAAATTAACATGCTTTATCGTTATAAATTCATACATGCATGTTCATGTACATTTTATATTAAATATTTTATTTTTTGTTATAATAAATAATAATATTTGTAGTCATCATAGTTCATAGTAACCAATAAATTGAATTTCTAAAGGACCGTATTTGAACCATTTTATGGACGAATGTGTGAAGTTTTAGATTAAAAAACTATGTTTCTATTTGTAATATGCTTATATATATATATATATTTACTTACACTTTTCCTTACATATCTACTAATACGATAATAATAGGTACGATTTAAGTCAATACAGGTATAACTTAACATCCGTAATATCTACTTGTTCATCATGTGCATATGCAATACCCGTCGTCGGTACTATGTATATATAAACATACATATTTTTCTATATACACGTTTTTGAACTATTTTTTTTTTTTCTATCGTTTGTTTCTTTTTGAATAGTTGCTCTATTTTCTACAATCGTTTAGTGTGTAACGTAGGTGAACATAAAACATAATGTAATCTAGTAACGACCTGTACAACAATAAAGTACCTGTAGTTTGAACCATTAGACGAAAAATAAAACATCTAACTACTATTATGTAGGATCATATCTCATTATCTACAATACATAATAAATGTACAATATTTGTATTTAAATCGTAACAAAAGTTTGTTCAGTTATAATAATTATGAAAGAACTTCTTTATCGAATCTAGACAGTGCACGCGAAATAATGCTGTCATTATACTGGTTTCTACACTAGATAAATGATGTGGTATAAACTATAAATAAATGTGTACTATATTATATTGGTTAAATACGAAAGGAATAACATATTACTTCATCGCAAACGTTTTATTCATACACCGCGTTGTCTCATGATGAACTTTTTTATCTTTCTCACTCCCATTAGATCGGAGTGTAGCTGCTAGATTAGGTTCGATATTTTATACGAAAAAATTCATAGTTTTTCATTTACCGTGGGTAAGTCGAATAAAAAAATACATTATTGTTTGTGCACGTTTTTATACATATTACTCGTAGATTATAATCTTCTTAACGATATGTTTCAATTATTAACAAATGTGTAATAGAACACTTTTTTACAAAACAATATTCTGTAGTTCAGTAAAAATATAGTCGTGTATATTATTATTATGTGATAAGATAAGTTAGGCAGCAACAATTAAGCTGTTATTTTAGATTCTGAACGGAGTGATGGAATCTATTGGTTTTACAATGATGTGTGCTTTTTTTTTTATTTTTTTTTATTTATTTTTTTTATTATTGTGTCTGACGACACCTTTTTTGGCAGTAAAAATGCTTCGATTTACTTAAACAGCAACTTTTCTGAAAGGAAAGTGAATGTAGATGGTACTTTGGCAAGTCAAATCCAACTTTTTTAATACTTTAATAAGTTAAACTTATCGTAACTAAAAAATTTTGGAGATGTTGAAATTATTTAATTTATCTATTACATAAATCCATTGTTAATTTTAAAAGTCGCAATCAAGTATCAACGTCAACGTCGTCAACATGTGTAATGACCAACATACATTATACGATATCACATATATAAATATTAAAATTGATGCTATATGTTAATATAAGGTATTATTACAATAACTACATGCATTATTTTATAATAATTTAACTATGTCGCTGTATGGAACTGCCAACCCATCCTAATTGAAAAATATATTTATCGTTTCAAAATAAAATATACTTTTTACAATATTTATAAATAACAATGTATTATATCCTAGATAAACATATTAACTCTGTTCAGAATCGTTATTCGTATACAATGATATCTATCATTGCATTCAAATTTAACAAATTCATTGTAATAATGACCTATCCTATAAACGAGATGCACTCCACCCCAAACTGTACAGCAGAGCGAGGCCCATCCGGTTCTTTTTTAGTATAATGTTTAATAAACTGCAGTATGTATCCACTAATATTAAGCTGTCTGCTTGACGTTTGATATTGTTATGATTTATAATTTAAAAGTAATTAAGCTTTTTATGCTTAACGCGTTTTAAATTTGTGTTTAATCGTTTGTAATAACAGCTAATTTAACCTGAACGAAATCGAAACTATTGTTACCATTCGCCGTCGTAAAGTATTATCGCTATCAATGTTTCTCAGCCGTCGTTCGATAGATCTCAACGGTTCCGTGAACCAGTGCCAAGGTTAGGCGAGGGATTTGGGAAAATATAAATTGAAAAATAATATTTTCTATTTGAATTACGATTGCTTACTATACTCACATTTGTGTCGGTAGCGTCGGATTGCCCACTCGTTCATTCGAGTTTACTAAAGTTACCCACGATTATTGAGCAAAAAAATGGTGTTTCGGAAAACGTTCAAGTTCCGTCAACCATTTCCGTTTTGAAACGATATTAAAATATTAATTTATATATATTACACGTAGTGTGTTTTTGTATTAATTAGACACTAAAAAACGAAAAGATGACGAGCCCGCTACAATGTCAGAAACATTCGGCTGACGGAAAAGGAAACCATAACAATATATTTTACCGTCGCCGTATATGGTGTTTTCAAAAAAATATAATAGAAAGTGGGTGCAGTACATGGCCGGTGTAACCCGATAGGTAACTAAAGAATATTATCGGTGTATGTAGTGCAACGGTTTAACCTAACCGGCCGTTTATATCTTTACTGTAGCCGATGAAATATAAGTCTTAGCACGACAGCACGGACAAGGCTTCAATGTTTTTTAAATGTATGATTACGCGAATACGCACGGCCCCGTGTCATCGCGTACCTACTTCACGTAGGGACCGTAGGATCTAGTTTTATTTCAAAAAGTGACTGGGAAAGTATTACCTTTTGAAAAAAAAATGTATACTCCCCCGACAAAAATGTATTTATTTAATAGTCATTTACTCTCATGACATACCGCATACCACAAAATCCTCTGAAAACATACAATAACATCCGGGATGAAAGGTCTGAAATAACACTGGTAGGATCCATCTCGGGAGGCGGACAAATGACGAAGGAATTGTGATTTTATGTAATCTTTTGATGTTTGCCTGTGATCGGACGCGCGAAAAGATGAAAATATATAATTTACGTTAATCCGTTATTCGCTTTAGTGACGTTATATTTGAACGTTATTCAAATGACATCGGCGACTTGAGCGAAATGGTTGCATCATGGAGATGTGTCTGGGATATTATAACAACGATAGTAAATTATTATTATTAATAATATACTATGTTGGTGCTATTGAAGTACGTTTAACCGCAAAACGGCATTTTACACGAACGTAGTTATAGGCTCGTACTTGGTCATGTTATTATACTATTATCTATTATCGTTATTAGCTATACATATTTATATTCGTGGTAGACGCAAGACGGGCTTTCTCTACTTACGTCGTTGTGTATTGTTTGTATTATTATTTTTATTATTATAAGAGCTAATCCAAACAAATTGGCGGTAGCGGTGAGAGTCCATGTATTTCCTACGGATACATAACATTACACTACGATATCATAATATAATAACGCACAAGCTCGTATAAACGGCATAGGTTAGTAATAATAATAGTAAAAATGATAATATTTTACATCCGTTTGCGTACCAGTGGCTCCGACGAATGGTTATTACTTATATATTGCTTGTGAAGATCGTTTGAATGGGATGTTATAAACGGTTATTGATTGTTGTTGTTTAACGAAAGTTTCACGTAGCTTACTTTCTACACCTCATCCAATAATATAACGTTACAATTCACTGTGAACCCGAATATTTTAATCAAACAGAAGAAAACAATGGGTTTTATAGTAATACACCTATTGTCATCGATGGATCCGCAAAGCTGTTAAATAGTATTATTATTATTATTATTATTTTTTTTTTAATTACAGCTTTTATTTTAAATTAAGATAAAACACGATGACGTTTTGAATAATAAATTATTAATATTCAGATGAAAAGTAAAGCGAAACGTAAACGTAATCATTTTTGAAGTGGAATGAGGAAAAACGTAATTAAATAGAACGTTATAATTATAAGGTGGCGATGACTTCCTAATATATCTAATGTAAATTTGGGTGAACTCACTACTTACATATATTATACTGCAATCGAGCTGAAAAAATAAAAAACCGCTATTTTTATGTTCATTGATCCGCATATTGAATCATATACCATCACTTATAATTTTTCATTGGTGTTCAACTCAACTTGAACAAATTATACGTTGAATCAATAAATATTATGATGATGCGGCTACTGAGTAAATAAATAGACATAAAAAACGATAACGTGTTTTGTGTTAAGCACATACGAAACACGCAAATGAAAAATGCACACAATTATAACGGTAGGTAATGCGTATATAATAACTAGTCGAATACTTATATTATGGTTAGGTTTTTTCATCTATATTATCATTACTCGTGAATAACGACTTGAACTATGCGCCTATACTTACATATATATATATATATATATATATATATATATATATATATATATATATATATGTATATAAATTAGAATATTTGTTATAATTTCCAATACAATTTTCTTACACGTAAAAAAAAAATTGTAATTTATTATTAATCATCATCAGTAAGCAGGTACGAAAAAATATATAAGGGTCCAGACTTCATGGACTCCCTCCGATTACAATCCTAGTGATGGAATAAACGTTCGATAATCGATAAGTCCGGCTAATGGAGTCGTCGAGTTCTCCAGCGTTCTCTGTTCTTGATCAAACGCATTGTGCTTGTACGCAATTTGTCTTCTGATTTTATAAACATTTTTGATCATAACATTTAGTTACCTAGTAACAAGTGTGTTTTTAAGTATGGTATAGAAGAATTTATACTAAAACATTACACACAAATCGACCAGTAGAACGCATTATATATCTTATTTGTATGAAAAATCACTCGTGATTAAATAGTTGTAGAAGTCTCCTGTATATTACCACAATGATAGTAATTTTTTTTTTATTTAATGAAGAAACTATGTATACGCACATATTCGTATTAATTGAGTACCGAAATTATTTTGTGTTAATTTGATGTGTACATCATCAAAATGTAAGGTTAACTTCACCTCCGTATACACAAATACGTCAATTTCGATTTGTGTGTCGAAAATAGGTAAGTAGTTCGTGCGAAGTATATGCTTAAGTACCCGTGTGTATGATAACAATGTAATCATTTTAATAACCTGTAATACGCATAACACGTGACTTCAAAAATATGAAAAATAATTTGGAGGAGATGACGTGTCGTTGATTGAAATCCGCGCATATCTTCTAACCGGTTATAATATAGAGATATTAGTCATTACAAATTGTTATTTTGTGTATCAACCCCTGCAAACGTCAGGAGGAAATCCAACCACTCATCGGTGAACGTATTAACAAATATTATTATAATATGACGCGTGTACGATGATTATATAACCATTCAAAATATATTACATTTGTCCTTCATTGAAATATCAATAACACGTTTCTAGACAAATACGTATCAACAGATGATAAAAAAAAATTAGGTAATAATTGAAATCACATTGATTTTGAGTAATATTAATAGTATAATACACTATTTTTTTTTAATCAATGAAATAATTTATATTCTTTGAAAAAACAAGAATCTCTTATTCAAATCAATCAATATCAGTTATTATTATTATTATTATTATTATTATTATTATTATTATTATTGCTATGGTTATTACTAATTAAGTTAGTTGAAAGAAGTTCATTTATTGAACTTAAAAAAAGGGTTGTTTTTGTTATAAATATTATTTGTAAAAAAAAAAATAATATGTTATTACATAATCATCTTCAGTAAATAAAAATATTTTTGAACTTTGAAGTGAAAAATTGGTTAGCTTTTTATAATGATTAGCAGATGAAAACCGATCAGGAGCGTTGGACATTATTAAAAGAAGAACATTTATTTTGATTAAATGTATAATATAATATTAAATAATAATTTCCTTTATATTTTAGATAGCTAAAAATATAAAAATATAATAATTTAGAGTATAAACATATTATTTTTGAAAATAATAATTACTTAGTATTTTTTCGTATTTTTCGTATTGATGTGGAGTTAGTAGTGTAGTCAAATTATACAATTATGCACAAGTACCTAGCTAATAACTTAACGAATTTGTACACTTAAAATACAAGAATTTATTTACTACTTTTATGCTACTCTTTAAAACTCTGTAATATAGTTATATTATGACTAACTGATTTCTTAAGCTGTTAAAAATGCGTTCAAATTCATAGTTCAAAATGTTATACCAAAAATTTGTTATTAATTACAGATATTACTATGTTATTGATAAAAAGCATTTTATTATTATTATTATTATCAATAATAGTATATATAAACTAAACCTATAAATTATTCTATCAAGATTATGTTTTAACCAAAGTGATGGTACTTTTACTTTTCAGAAATACTCATGTTAAACATGAATATTTAAATTATATGCATTCGTGGAACTTTAGTATCGCATGTACTTAATCTATGTAGCTGATATTTAAATTAATTTATTTTGTAAACGATGAAAATTGCAATCTTATAACTTGTGCTGAATTAAGCTGATTCACATGCGTAAAAAGATCAATCAAAATTTAATGATACGTTTATGATACAAACACAATTTAGTGCATTAATTACCGTGAATCTCGTTAAACTTTTAATTGTATTCATAATTAAATTGTGATTATAACAAAAATCAAAGTACTATTTATTATTACTTCAAATATACGTGATTATGGTATTCTCCTAATAAAATCAGATTATTCTTGTAAAAATATTTTAACAACGTGCTATTTTTGTACACAGGCACACATTCGTTCGTACCTGTCCGATTTCCGTTTACAAGAATGTTTGTCGCAGGGTTCACGAAAATATTTTTTTCCAATGATGATGTTTTTTTCCAACCAAAATATAATACCTACGGTATTTTATTTAACTGTTTACGCACGACGAACTGTATTTCATTTATGCGCGTGGTTGCCTTGCAAAATCAACGCGCTAATATTAATATTGCGGGTTTCAATACTAATAAAATATGATAAACAATAAATTGTGTTTGGTGTGCAACTATAGCCGTCAAATTGCTGTTCGATTCCGAAAGAAGAATTTTTTTCAAATGCCTTAAATAAAAAGCTTAAGATAAAGTCGTATATTTTTATGTAAAAACGAACGTTAGCTCATAATCAACTGTTTCGACTTTGGTTTTTTCTTAGAATATTATTCTACATAAATTAACATACTCATGACAGTACTTATTTACATTTATTTTTAACTGTGGCATAGATGAACATCAATTTAATCAATCTAATATGTATAATTATATTTCTAAATTAAAGCTTAGCTTTTATATCAAACAACTAACGTTTTAATATACATAGTTCATTTAAATAATTATAAATATGGGAAACAAATTTTATCCTTTTAAAATGCATATTGTCTGTTATGTCGGTTTTGTTTCTGGTATACGCATTAGTTCTAAGTTATAGATGTTCTACATGAAACGTTAAATTAATTTCTTTCAGCGTATAATTTTTTTTATATAACGGAAGTTACAATCGAATACAAAAAATACCATAACGTAATTTCGTTTAAAATTAATTATTGTTAGTGTGATAATAATTTCAACGTGTTTTTTTCACTTTGATAGGTAGATGATATTAACAACTTTATTTAAAAATGGAATAATAAATGTAAGCAGTTTTTAATTTTTATGTTTTTGTACCTATATTAAATATACATTTAAATATATTTTTATTACACAGATATTATATTTTGCGTATTCTTTTGTTAAATGTTTTATAGAAAATGAACATAATATCATATTAGTAAAGTGAACAAACAATAACGAATGATACTCAAGGTTAAAATTCGTTTCACAACAATATATGATATGATATCTTCCTAGTTCCTATTCAAAAGTATATAATACATGTTAGTAATTTGTAAATTTCTAATTCCGAATTTGATTGATTGACGCAATGATAATGATATAGACGTGATAAATAAGAAGAGTATTGTTAAAAAGTTTCATTTTTCATTACAAATGTTACGCATTCTGGCCAAGTATAAAACGAAGAATTAAATGTACAACTGTTTTTATTTTACAATATAATATATGTATATAGATTATATAACATTTTTTATTTTATTTTGCAATTTTTGAACATAGTGTTCAAGGAAACCAAATTATAAATAACGCATTTATAAATAAAATCAAAAAATTAACTTGATATAACGTAGATGTATAAAAAGTATAATTGTTTAGTATTGTTTACTTACAATCATACAATTTGTATGTATTAATTACAGTATTTTATGAGTCCCCATGCAATTTGTTTTTCGTTATGATTTAAATTTGTATTTGTATTATAAGATATAAAATGTATTTGTAAATAACTATAATGCAATATAAAAATATATTAGTTTTGCATTCAAAACTTGCAGTAAAATTATTTGATGCAATTTAATTTAATTTATTACATAAGTTGGTATTAAATAGATAATACTTATAATCATATAATAATGAAATAAGTTAAACTTATAAATAATATTATCAAGTTTCCTAGGTACTATAATTTTAATTGTTATAGAAATATCAGCAAGGTTTAGCTCTTTTATTTGAAAGTTTACTATACTTATTAACATTATTGTTATTACTCGTAGCATTTCAACTTGAACTAAACAAAAATGTATTTACACATTTATTAATTATTTAGATTTAACAGTATTTTTAATTTTTAACGGCTTCCAACTGTCATTATCTATTATTATTAATGTATGAGAAATTTAACTTAATAACGTAATTTAATTTATACTTTAAATAAAATCTCGTTTCATAGACACAATTATTAAGTAAAATATTTGTATTTATGCATAAATACATAAATTTTAACTTTTCTACTCACTAATCGCTTTAAATAATTTCTATTGTTATTTCCACATTTTATGAAAGACATATTTGATGAACAAAATATTACAAACATTACGCGTTAGAGTTTTAATGATGCAAACTGAATTATTGTCACTTGATTGAGTTATTTATAAAAATAAAATAAAATTTCATTATTATTTTTATTCATTTTTAATGGTATAATTGCAAACTAGTTGTTCACTAATCGTTAGTAACGCATAATAAACTGTGTACAATACTCACGTATAATTTTTCATTGTACAACTATCTTAATTAGAAAATATTAACAAATCTATCATACTACTTACTTTCTTCTGTATAGAACTATACCACGCAAATTTATTTATAAATAGAGAATAAATAATTCAAATAGTACCTCGTGTATATTGTGACATTTTTTCGAATCCATGATATTCAGTGAACTGAACGACAGTACGATTTAGTGTTTATCCATGTTATATTATACGGAATTATATGGTACGCAGAAACTTATCAAACGTTGTAAAAAAAATAAAAAGGACTTAAATCGAACATTCAGTATTGAAACCGTTGATTATGGTTTATCGCATATCTAGTATATACATAATCTTTAAATGGCTGTCGTCGAATCGGACTTATAAAATTACTTTAATTAACTTTATCTTACGATCAAGTCAAATTTGAAGGATATCTAAAATTATTATTAAATTTACATTTTATATTTAAAGTTTAAGTTAATTTGGGATGCCATCAAATTTTAGATCTTAAAAATGTAATAAAGGATTCATTTGATATTAAGAGATTACCGTAAAACAAAATTCCTTATACGTATCATAAACATTTGAATACGCATAAACATAACTTCATGTCTGTAAAAAAATTTTAAGAACTGAGTTGTAAAAAATCCAAACAATTATTATTATTTAAGACTTGCTAACACACAGGACACGTCAAAACATGCACGCATCAATGTGTGTTCGGAACGCGTAAATGATTACAATGGTCAATAAACGCACGAGACGAATAATAATAAATAGAGAATAACTTGTGCGCAGGCACTCATACGTGTTATGCACGGGTTTGAATTCAAATTAAATTACAAATTATTTCATTGTTAACGTGATGCACATTTTTAATTAAAAATTGTAATTATTTTGCACATTATATGTAGATCAACTTTTATAAGAAAATCGAAATAGATTATTTTGTATCCGTTCTGGATGAATTCAAACGTGAATCCAAATCATATGTTGTTGAGATTCACAAACGAATAAGTACACTTTCTTGTTGTACCCATAACACAATCGACATGTTTTCACTTATTACTCCATGAATTGATACAATGAAAAACGTGCAATTACACTGTAGGGTTTAATATATTGAAATCGGTACGGTCAGTTCCTATGTTTATAATATATAATGCTTGATTATTATAATTTACTTAAGTAGGTACATACATTTATACTCTTAAGTGTATGCTCGTATATGACAGTAACCGGGACCACAAAAATGTTACTGTACACACAACACTTATTGTACGCATTTGTTAGAAAATCAAATCGATAAGTGCTTGAGCACTATGTATTATATAGGTACATTTTATGTGCACGACTGAACGCGATGTGATGTGAAGTATACCCATAGAGTTTGTGGTCGAGGATGTCAAAAAATAAAAATAAACTCTCACTGCAGTCATAGATTTATGCGTATAAATATATATTATTTATTTTATTATTATTTTTTTACATTATTTTATGCACATATAAGCTTGGGTAGGAGGAGATATAATCTTCGATTAAACGAGGTTGACGTATTAAAATTATAATTATTATAATCTCGTCATCGTCGTAGGTCAGTTTCGCGATTCCGTCTTACCCAGTAGTGAGCACACGAAAATTAATGATAAACAACAACCCGAATGCATTTCTCTTGGACTTGCCAACTGTTTCGACTTTTGTGATATAAATACAGTATGAACACTATATTATTCTGTACCAGGGGTATTTAAACCTTTTATTAACGACCAAATCCGAGATACGCTTCGGTATCGTGAGCCATAAATTGTCTAGGTGCTGTGATGATATTTTATTTTTTCTCTTTTAGAAAATGGGAAATCAATAGATCATTAATAGTTAATTTTTTTTCTCAAAACATCAGTTAGTTTGGCGGGTCGGTTCGGAAAGCTTGACGTTGAGCAGTAGATTGGAGACCACTGTTCTCTATTGAGTAGGCAACGGTCCGATCGGCTTGCGCGTGACGGAAGCTGTAGAGTGCCGCGAGAGTGTTAGATTTGAATTCTACGTGTTCTTTTTTTTTCGTTATTTTTTTTGCGTGCACGGTCGCCTACCGCCGTATCGGGTGGTACGAGGAACAACATTTCGCGCGCGCAGAGTTCGATGACTCTCGGAGGACTGGTCGCCGCCCGCTATGAGGATATTTCGTCGCACAATTATATCGCGCGGCTCAGTGAGGTCTTCGCCACACGGCGCGAGGCCTTCGAAAGGTTATCTTGCTGCCGCCGCAGCCTTCACTCCTACGTCCCGCACAAACTGCACACCGCTATTGTCGCATTGTAATACGATTATATTATGTTAATATTTACGCGGACAAACGTGATGCGCAATTGTGAATTATAATATATGGTTCTGCACGTGTTATTATCACCGAAGTGTTCGCCAACTATCGAAAAACCCGGTCCTATCGATGCCGTGTCTATGCAACTATTATTGTACATGGTGTGCACCACGTACGATCGCGGGCATAGCATATATATATATATATATAAGTATATTATAATAATATTATTCGTAGCGCAATGTACGGGTTGTTGTGGGCTAGCGACGGACATGCAAGGAAAACTAGTTCGGTGCAAAAGAAATGGTATTAGGGTGAAGTTGAAACCTAACGGTTCTTAGATCCCTTGTAGCTTTGAACAACAAATCAAAAAATTAGTATTGCTTTTACAAGAATTACAATAGGTATAAATTTTATTTTTCTATAGTTGAATTGATAAACGTGTTGATGAGTTTTGCGTGTTTGAAACTCAAATATATACAAATAAAATAATAAAGTTAATGAAATAATCAATATAAATGATATTTTAAAAACTCAATATTATAACTTTTGTTCCAACAACACCTAACCTAAATTGTTGACATTCAATTACGAAAGTCCTCAAACCGGCGACACGAATATATGACGAAATAATCATTATACTTTGTATTTAATGCCTATATATTAAACCTATAGTAATTAATAAACGACTCGGGTCAACTAGAAATTTAGGAGTGGGAATTTTCCTCCAGTTGTATGACACTATAGTGCAGAGCATGTGTGCATGTATATTTTGTACACATTAGTCAATGTGTGCATGTATGGGTTTGTGTGTGTGTGTGTGTGTGTGTGTGTGACTGAGACAGTGCCTATGTTTTAACAGTATAAGTCCGTTAATTTTTAACGACGACGACGATGACAACGATATCCTAAAGAGCCGGCACACTTGCCAAGGTGTGTCCACAAGTATAAATATCACCTTATCATACGCATATACATAAAACATGACATATATACGTCAAGACGTATAGTACCATCGTTTATTAAGTCCTGGTCGAAAATCACGCGTAAGAAAATTAAAGCCTTATAACGGTACTTTAAAACGGCACCGGATGAACAGAAAAATCTTCTTATTTGCCATAGGCACTCATTAGTTTCTTTATTATTAATTTTTTGGTAACACATTGAATGTCTTGAGAGCGATTTTATTACCGGTATAAAATTAATATGTGTTTTCGATGAAAACAAAGTATAAACTGAATTAATAGGATTTAAATTGTAGGTATAAAGTTGAGATTTAAAACGAGTTTTTCAAAACAAAGTTAAAAATCATAATAATATTATCCAATTTCCGAAACTTTGAACGAAACAATTAGAGGTATTTTATTAGTTTACTATCGATAGACATAAACCGCTTTTAAACAAACCATGCATTCAAATACCAGTGCTGTCTAAATTTACATCGAATTGTTTATTCTTAAGATTTAATAATGGTTCAGTCCGGTTTTCAAAACTAAATTCGACTCTTCAGTAGTAGCTTTTCGAATTTAAATATACACGTGATCCGAACCTACCTGTTACGTGTACTTCGTAAGGTAGCGTAGAAAACAAATGGAAAAAAGTGTTAATACAACTTAAACAATACCGTAACACATATAACCAGTATTTAGTATGTTCGTGTGATTAGAATTTTTATTATTTTGATAGTAATATTATGAGATATATTGCTTACCCGACATTGAGTTTTTTCTATCGAAAACTGTCACGATAAAAACGTTTTCGATTTCGATGTTAACCTATTTTGAATATTACACATCCTTTTACCTATCGTTGTGGTAAAACTATTAAGAAAGATGTCAGTTTGTAAACGGGTTGTAAACCACTAGTTTCGAAAACGAATAACCATTCATCGACCTTAATACATGTGATTTAATAATTTAATATATGTATTACGCAACGGAACTGTGAATAACTGCATTTTTATAAAATATTCACAAAACGTATACACACGTACATTGTGAGTACACGCGTGTTGTTCTCATGCGAAAATAATGCGATATCATAGTATATTACGTATACGAAAATTATAAATAAATAACTGTTTGTTTGCGTTTTTCCATGAAATAAATAACACGTTTAACCTTATTCTGTTTTTTTTTTTTTTTTTTAAATTTATATTTTAACAAAATTATACCCATTATACGTACCTAATTGAAATGCGCGTTGCTATAATAGTATGTACATCTATTCGTATAATTGTATTGGACGAACGGCGAAAGATTCTTCAAAAATATGCGGCCAATTAATCACAGTAAAAGTTATAACAGAGTGTCCCTATCGGATTCTCTGGAATTATGTTCTTCTCGTCGCGACCTAGTCTAATATTCGTAATAAAATTCCGATACAAATAAATGATCAAATAATAATCAAACCACTGCCGAATCGGTAAAATAATATTCGTGTGTATTAAACCGCTTACGCGTTGTATCCCGATAAATAACCAACAACCAACACGGTCTCGGGGGATAAAAAATAAAATAAATATAAACCGAAGAATACGTTCAACCGTAGGCACACAACATTAAACAATCGTAACCGGATGGCGGTTCTTGTCGCGAAAACAAAAGAGGAAACCTTGCGCGCGTCAACAGGGCGTGGAAAATAACGAAAACAAAACAAAAAATATCCCATTGGTTTCCGATCGTTCGCGGTAACCGCAACCCGATGACGACAAGCACTCTGACACAACAACGGCCAGTGGCGCCGTTAAAACGTACACAACACACCCGGGGGGGTGGGTGCGGCCCACGAGCCATCGTCGTACCAACACGAGATATTGTCCTGTTTACGCTCTCCGGCGCCTGTCACCCGGACCGATATAACTCTGGTCGGGGCCCTTGTGTCGATTGTAATAATAATAATAACATGTGTTTCTGTAGCGCAGGACGATGTCTGACGAACGGGAGTAGAACGCGCGCGTGCGCGTGACGCCCGTTGTTCGAGGTGCAGTGTGCGACCACGGCGGAACTGCGACCATGATGATCACCGAAACCGCGACAGGCGCGGTATTGGCCAACGGCGGCGGCAAGATAAAACGTTCGAGTTTCAAGTCCCGCGGCGGCCCGGGTTCGCACAGCAACGGCGGCGGAGGCAGTATGCGCGGCTACCGGGCGGTCCGGGTGACGGTGCCGTCCACGGTGGTCGCCGAGCTGGCGTCCAAGTTCAACGCGGTGGTGGTGGACGCGGACAGGGGGGCCACGGCCCGGGACATAATCAAAAAGGTGAACAAGACGCTGGCCAAGGGCGCGGCGGTGCGGGCCACGGTCGAGAAGTTTGAGTCGGCCGCGGAGAAGAAGCACGGCGGCACCAACGGTGACCACGTGGTCGTGGTGCGAACAAACTCGTCGGGACAGTCGCGCGCGGCTGCGGCGACCGCGGAACAGCGGTCGTCCGCGACGGCGGCAGCTGTGGCCGCGGAACAGCGGTCGTCCGCGTCCTTAGTGAAACTGCGCATGGAACAGTTCCAGAACGGTAAGAAGCCGCAGAAACCCAGCGTTGTGGGACCGAAGCCCAAAGTGACCGAGGCGACCAAGAGACGCGGTGGCGAGGTACGCCGGACGATGCTGCAAAAGGACTCGCTGGCCGCTACGGCGGACCACCGGCAACTGTTGAATAAGCACAAGCGGTTGTCGATCGCCAGGGACCCGGACGCGCAGCTGGAAAGCGTTTTGAACGCGACGCCGGAGCAACCGCTGCCGACGATCGCCGCGGAACACGACCGCGACGTGCCCGATCGCACCGAAACCACCGTTCAGGAGAGGAGGACGCCGTCACCTCCGACGATCCGACCGAAACCGAACCGTTCGTTTTTGCACGGCCGCAAGGGACCGGAAACTTGGCCACCGACGCCACAACCGTCACCGATCACCGCGGAACCCGTCGAACGCCCCTCCGACCACGTCGTGCACGACGAACCCGCCGAGCCCGACCCGGCCGATCCCGAACGCGACGACCAAGAACCGCGGTCCAGCTTTTTGCACGCGTACAAGACGAAACCGACGGCCGACGGTGTGCACGACTACAACTACATCGACGGCAGCGGTCAGCAGCCACAGGCCATCTACGAGGAGCTGCTGTGCGACATACAGATGTCGACCGCCCGCACAGAGGACGCGCCGGACCCGTCACCGCTGCCGGACGTGGTGGCCGAGTGTTCGTACTACGACGGCGCCAACGATCACCATTACACGACGATTGATGGCGGCGAGCTTAACATCTACGACGACGTCGTCACCGCGGCCGTGCCCGAGAACCGGAAACGGCCGGCCGCGTCCGACGAGGACGGTAGCTACGAGACGGTCCAAGCTCCGCCGCCACCGTTGCCGCCCGCGCCCCAGGCGGCTGCCGTCGCGGCCGTACCCGCAGCCGACGACGACGACCACCACCAGTTCGGTCTTTCGGACAAGAAATCAATGGCGTCCGACAACTGTTCGCTGGAAATCGACAACAGCATTTACGGGTTGAATCCCCCATCGGAGTCCACTTCGTCCGGTAAGGCGACCGTGTATATTGGTAATATGCATTGCTTATTAATCAAATAAGGCGTTTCATAGTTTAAGAATTCAATTCCACACAATCTTACCACCTGCGTTTGACTAAATATTACTGTTACAATCCAGACGAATAATAAAAACTAATAATTTTTCATTTTATTCGAAACTATGTGTTACACTTTCATATTAATTATTTATTGTTATTCTTGTAAAAACACTCCTAGAATACAATATTCATGGTCCAACAATATAACAATGAAACACGCACAGATTTTCACCTTAAATGTTCAGAATATTGAAAATTAATAGAGGTACGCTTTTCGTGGTACGTTTCACGGTCACTTCCTTTTTATTGAACACCGGACATTTGTAAACTATATGGAATAACAATAAACAATAATCAGAAAATAGTTTCAAATGTTCTATTTTTTAATATTTGTCTATTCCCAATAGGTATTTTGTTAAAAGTGCCTAAGCAAACGGTAACGTATCCAGGAAAATTTCATAACGATTATACGTAGACGATGTTGGACGAATTGTCATCGGATTAATTTATGTGTCTTACTTGTGGGCAAGGATGGAGTTTTCTTCTAACATTCTATGATTATTTTCTCACTACTGATATCATCTGATATATTATTACTTTTTCGGAAGTTTCGTAATGCACGAAATTCTTAAACAAAATAATAGGACACAATACATTTTCATTCGTCGTTATAACTATGGAGTATTTTCATTATTTTCCTGTAGATATGGGAAGTTAATTTTGCTTTAAATTCGATACGTACACGGTTAATTATATAAATTCCAAAACAAAAAATGCACGTGTAACCAGTAATTCTACAATCTGCCGCTCATTGGTACGACTCCGGTTGTAACCTATCTCACGTACCGGTTAAAACGTTCAATTCATTGCAATTTTCTCTCCTTCTGATTTCGGATAAAAAGGAAAACAAAACAGAAATATACCATAATTACGAAGATCTAAAAGGTATAACTTTTCGAAAATGTATAATTTTTTATTCGATTTCTTTTCAGGTGTCACGTCTGACAGCGTCAGCGCTGATCGAAACAGCAAATTCGACTTGGACGAAGAATGGGTCGATGTTGATAACACCTCAGACGAACTTCAAGAAATTATTGTGTAAGGGTTTGAAACGTTTATGCTATAAGAATTATATAATTGTTGATATTCTATAAACCGTGGTTGACAACTTAATTAAATTAGATTTTAATTTATAAAGTAATTTATTCACCTTTTTATTCGAAATATTTCTTTGTTTTACAAATTTCATTAGGACTGGACAATTTTTTTCTCGTACAATGATAGATTTCAGTTCATAATTAATTGGTTATTTCAATAAGTGCAAGTTTTCATAATTAAAACAAACATCTGATTTATCATATTTTAATTGGTTCGTTTACAAAGAATATAAAAACCTATCTAATTAAATTTAAAAATTTTTTAAATTTATTTATTCTTGTTTAAAATAACTACGAATTTTGTTGATTTTAATTTTGAATTAATTATTTTCGTAAGCTAATTATACATAATCTATTTAAATTGTTATAATTCTTCACGAGAACAGTATTAGAAGTACTAATGATTTAAGTATTAACATATCAGTGCGTTATTCATTATTTTTTTAACCCATCCCCTCTCCAAACAAATATTTTTTGCACGTAAAAACGTTCCTTCAATATAATATATGTATATAATTCATTTTTTATTGTTTTCACATGAAATATACTATAATATATCATATTTTAAAATGATTGTGATTCCAATAGGTTTCGTCAAAAGCCCAAGATTAACGACACAACAACGAAAGGGTGGTCAATACAAGTTCGGAAACAATTGACCAAAGCCTATGGTGAGTCATCGAAATTTATAATATTATGATAATAATAGATATATTAATATCTATAATATCTATATTAGATAATAATAGATAATAATAATATTATTATCTTTACGTAAAACGCCTTAAAATACTAAATACTTGCAATACAACAAACACCTATGTCGTCTACATCGAATAAGTAGTAATTTCATCATACTCGTTACTCACAAGTCATAATCACTCATATCTTACACATTTGCGATTTAGAATAACACATTAAGTTAAACTTTTCCATTCTGATAGTTTGTTATATTTTTTGATGGGCTTAAAGCCTTCATTTCTAACCTAAAAAAGAATTTTGGCATTCTTTTGTAAAAGCACGTTTGTGGTAAATTTTGTTGAAATAGAATCGGTTAGAGGTAAAAACGAGAAGTACATTACTATACGGACGATTAGAGCAAATTCTTAACGATATTTTACATAATATTGTTACTTTTGATATCAATAAATGTTTTTTTTTAATTAAATTTAATGTAGGTTTTACGTGTGCTTTATTGTTTTTTTCGGGATTATTTAACGTCCATCGTGTTTATTAGCAAATTTACGACATCGATATTATAACTGATATAGCATAACGACCTATTTGTTAATTCCAAAATCCAGATTAAATGTACCGCATTGATTTTTTTCGTCATTAAAATGAACTTTCTCTACTTTCGTCTTGTACAAATGATAAATCAATGTGAAATTATAAGCATATCCATTGAATATTCCGTGTAACTAATAAGATTATTTATTACGTGGGAACTGTCATTATTTGAATAATTTTCTGTAATTATTAAATTTTTTTGTCTTGTCATTGAAATGTCGTGATTTCACTAAATTTAAAATTCGAAGAACTTTTTCATTAGAAACCGGTTTTGCATTACATAGTATATTTCCCAAGGCCAAGATCAGACGATAATCCTAATGGAGTCGTAATATGTTTAAACTTATAAGCACCGTAGTCGTTGTGAAGCTAGTTTTTTCGCCCTCAAACAAATCGCAAGGCTTAGCAAAAACCATCTGAATCTTTTTATTGAGTAAATAACCCGTGTAAAACAATAATATGCTATTTTAATACGTTTACCAAGTAGCAAGGTCGTGTAAAAATTGTACAACTGGTTTGGTACGTGTTAATGAAATGCATCGTAACGTCCGAAGTGTAGTTGTTGAAATCGTGTGCAAAAGTTGAAAAAAAAAAAAACAATTTCGTACCGGTGTTTGTTGCGCACCTTGTACGAGTGATATTTATGTATGGAGGAGTAGGGGCGTTGACTAATTATCGACAGATAAAAAAAATGTAGTGTAATTTCATCGATTGTGACAGTTTCTCTCGTGTTATATCTCACATTAAAACGAAAAACCGAGAAGACCGTTGCCGATCAGCGGCAATAAATTATTAATTTTTTCCGATCTATTCTATTTTGCCATAATAACCTATACTGTAGTTGATTTTGCGGACGGTATTTCTTAATCGGTTCCAACATGCGAACAACTTTAAAAAGCTCAAACAATATTTTGTGAAAATAAAAACGAAAAACTTTTTTTCACCGTATACGTCTGGACACAATGAGGAGCACCATACGTATTCACTTGTAACTTTGGTTTACGTATTCGATATTGGATAGATATTTATCGGTTTGTCCGAAAACGAATGGTGAGCACGCGAGAGACGTACTTTTGACATTGTGTTCCGAAGCATTTCGTTCGTTAATAATTTCGATAATAATTATACGCCCGAAAAACCTCGAGCACTTGTAATACGCGATTATGCGACAATGTTTAGAGTACATATTACGCTACTATCACGCGATACCGCACGAACAAAAGAGCTCGATCCATCAGCGCCCACGATAAAAATTAGCATGTCCGAGCCACGTCCGTCGTTTGACAACCATTGCCGTTCGGCAGCAGTCCTTGTGACAAAACGTATTTCTACTCTCGTTCTACGACTGCACGGGAGAATGTCGTAATTCGGTTCACATGGCACACATCATGGATCGGTCGGCCGCATTTTTTTCCATTTCCGTCCATTCTCACTACGTTTGTTTCGCATTTGCCGTATGCCTACGATACAATATTATATCATACGAGTACCGTAATCGTGCCGCCACCGCTACCGCCTCCGCACATTTTACAGACTTTTTGTCGGTCGCGACAAGTCAGAGGCTGTGGATGGTGGAATCCTTCCTTGGATCTTGGCCCCTCGTGTATACGGTTTGTTTTACATACAAATGTTATGAAATAAACGCGACGAAATGAATACGTTCAACCGGTTTTAATATTTGTCCACGCGTGCGAATTTCATCGCTATAATCTAATGACGATAACACCATGCAATTATATATTGTACTTGCGGTCGCCGTCATTGAAATATTATTCCAAACGGACCGTCCCGCTTCTTCCCCCACTCCTCCCTCACGCGCTAAAAGTTTTGTTCGAAGTCCGAGCGACGTGCCAATTTGCCGAACGGACAAAACGTTCGCAATAATAAGAGTATAATCACAATGATGTAACAGTACTTATTCTCGTCGCCCGGATGATTAGATTGTACTATGCGTACAACAGATGAAGTGCATCGATTGTGGTGTGCGACGGTCTACGCGTGGGCTGTGACAATTAGTGGGGGTGGAGGGAGTAAGAGAAGAAAAAACTACACGATCGAATTAAAAGAAGAAACAAAAACCTGTTTACCCTCCCAACCGTGTAATATTCCTTTTTCTGCACGCGCGTAACAACCGCCGAACCGTGTATACCTCCGCTCGTTTTCGTATTATTATTATTTCCATGTTCGCCGTGTACATAGGACCGCTGCTCCTATCCGGCGAACCGCTCCCACTACCGTAAAAATATTACAACAGTCCAAGGACTCGGCACTGTTGTGGGTTGAAGCCGCCGCCGCCGCGTTGTCCGTCTCCTCGGCGCGTAAGACCTGCACGGGTAATCGGCGAAGTGAAAGTGGTGCTGCGGTGTGTGCGCAGGACGTGTAATCGCCCCGCCGCCGTTGACGGCTGCAGTGTTGTGTTGTTTGACGTAACGTCGTCGCCGTCGTACCCGCAACAGCTGCGGCAAAAGACGATTATTATTAATGTTCGCCGTATGCCGCATTTCATTTTGCTCCGTTTCTTTCAACTTAAATTCCTTTATCCGTTCGGTGACGAAAATGAGTGATTTATACGACGGAGATACGATCTGTCCAACCTTCGTCTGTCATGCCATCGTCTTCCTATTATTGTAACTCTCAAACGCCGCCGCCTTTACCGCCGGCCCGAACTCAAAGGCGCAGGAAATCGCTATTCGTCGATAAAGGTTTGATATTGCACTTCGTGTAACGACAACGGTCATTTAAATGTAAGCACACGACTCGATTACGATGTTACTACTAACAATTGACTTATTTGTTTATGCATACAATTTTGTGTGAGTGTGTGTATGTTCTACCACAGTTTTAAATATTTCCAATTATCGTTTTGAATAATGTCGATTTCATCACCGTTGTTTCGGTCACTGTAATCACGGGATTAACTTGACTTGCGGTGTCTGCAGTTAATAAATTAGATCGAATTCAATATTTGAGTAAGAAATCGAGCGTAACATTAATTTTTCTTTTTAATTATATTTCTTATGTACGTGTACATCATAATTCTGAATCATTAATAGTGTATTAGTGTTATATTATTATATTATTAGACGCGTTTCTCGAGAGATGACACATGAAATAAGAAATCCGAAGGCCGAATCGTAGGTAGAATAAAGAGCCGTGTTCGAAGTATCGATATTAGTTTATTGATAATGCCTATACTATTATACATCATTAGATCAAGGTATACTGTTTACTAATCTGCACGTACATACGATTTTACTCGGTTTGCATGTTTAAAGAAATGCATGTTTCGTGGGTGTACGTTTTAAAACAAAATGAGATGTAAATTTTGTTTCTCTCTTGACCACGCGTTTGTGAAAGGAGATTAAGTGTGGAAAAATATTCACTAGTAACTTAAATTATATACATTGTTATCTAGATGAAAATATACGTATACGAGTTCCGCAATCTTACCGAAACAATTAGCCAACTGTAAATAATCGAGCGTGTGCTTCAACTGACCATAAAACGTTACATTGCTGAGGACACACCTTTTTAACACATTCAATGTACTGCTACCTATGTGCTTTCTTTAGTTTCGATATCGTCGCAATCCGTAATTAGTTTCATAAAGGACGTCCCTGAACAGCTTATCTTTAAGAAAAACAAATGCGATTATCTAAACGAACAATTGTTGAGTGTGGTGTTGAAGACCGTTTTCCTCGAAGAGAAATTCGAGTCGCAGGAACTGTCTTTATATTTTGATAACGGTAAGTTGTATTGTAATATTATGATAAACGGCATTGTAATATTCAGTGGCACGCGCTAAATAGAAATTGTGCTAATCTGCACATTAATTCGTACTAGTACTTGGTAAATGTATTATTATTAATTATTTACGTACCTATAGCTATGTATGCATACGAAGACGGCGTTAAAGTTTTCTCTCCGTGTTATTGCCTGTTTTTTGTTTTTCACGGCATATTATATTGATAAAATAACATGAAGTAAAAGTAGGATTGAGAATAAATTCATATTATTATTTTTTTTTTCGTCAACAGAAATCAAGGAAAAGACAAATACCATTAGCCAAGAAATACCGGAAGAAATCTACGCCGATTATGACTCATTCGAATCCGACGACTCGTGGGACGACTGTAAGGATGGCGTTAAAATCAACCGAGTGCCATACCCTTGCGAAAATCGTGATCTACCTGCTCCGCCAAGTCAGCAGAATATCTACGGACTTGTACCGCTGGTCAAAAAGGCTGGAAACCGGATGAAAAAGCGATGGTCGTTCGGATCCCTAGGTTTAAACAGAATACGGAAATTTAGCGTAGGCCATTTAACGACTGATTTCGGTAAGCTAATTGAACAAACAATATAAACGAATCGTTATGGTAATCGTATACATTCGTTTGACTTTACCGTGTAGGTAACAAAACTTACGGAAGCACGTCGGACAAATCGACTGAAAATAAATTCAATCCGTCGGCGAAATGCAACAGTTTGTCGTCGTCGGTTTTCTACCTAAACGATTCCATATACAATAACATGTAAGTATGGTATAATATTATTTAATCGAGACCACGTGAAACGTACATCGGACACGCGTTGCAATCGATTGCAAAAATTGTTATCATAAATTGTCAAATATCGGAAAGAGAAAACAATATTTCGTTTGCAGAGAAAACGGTCAGATACGTGCGCCTGTCAGGAATGCGAGTAAACCACCTTCGTCCGTCGATTCGCGACGTCTAAGTGTAGCTAGACCCAGCTCACCACCACCACCTCCACCACCGGTCAAACGGCACTCGACTGGTATAACGTCGTCACCAATTTATTATTACGATATGTGCTTATTACTGTGTAACAAATGACGTTATTGTTTCGTCTGTGTGTTTCAGGAAGCAACGCTTACGATGGTTCATTACCCCGTTCGATCAGTAATTCCAAAGGCAGGCCGGTGTTGGACAAGAGTAACACTGTCGAAACAGTATCCGAAAACGGTAATGAAACTTTAACCAATTGCACAATGATATTGTTATTGTCCAAAATGCATAATTTTTGTCACGAATCAATTTTTCGACCACAGGTTCCAATCACGGTTCCGACTTGTACATGCGATTCGCCGACGAGCCTTTGTATCAGTTCTACGCTGCCGATATATCTGAAGTACGTACTTATGTATTTGTTATCGACTTGTTGCAATCGGATCGTTTTCAGAAAAAAATTAAATTAAATTAAAAAATAATGTTCTCGCAACAACACGATAATTATTGTTATACGTCCGTATTGCGTTATTGTCGTGGCAATTTAATCTGAATTTGATTATTCTCGCAGCGAACGAAAAGCGTTTTCGCGGGTGACATGATGGAAGAGTGTGACGGATACGAAGAGATCAGCTCAATTACAAGCAGACCGTCAGCTCTAGAGTTGATAACACCGTGTCCGTCCGGTCACGGACAACATCGATCTTTATGGTGCGAAGTTCCAGAAGTAAAAAATAGTGGCATTATAGGTAAGTAGTATTTGTTTAGTTCGTTACGATACGAATGAGACTGATGAAATGTTAATGCTTCATTTATGTTTTTGTTAGATACTTTACAACCACGAGAGCGAAAGTTGCAAGAAGCCAAGTTTGAATTAATCACATCCGAAGCATCATATTTTAAATCTTTGACCGTACTGGAAAAACATTTCGTAAATAGTTATTCAATGAACGACGAGACAATATTGAGTAAAAATGATCGAAAGATTCTTTTCGGAAACGTCAATCCAGGTAAATAGACTTTTTTCGGTTTTTTTTCTAATGCGAGAGCTATATCAATTGAACGGACGTGTAATTTATTTTTTTAGTACGGAAGTGCTCCGAAAAGTTATTGGCGGCCTTAGAAAAATGTTGGCAAGATAGCATACTTCTCAAAGGCCTTTGCGAGATTTTATATACACATTCCAAAGAAAACTTCGAAGTTTTCGTAAGATATTGCTCAAATCAAATTTATATAGACCGTACATTGAAAACACTAAGGTAAAAACACTTAGAGACGCACCGCTTTGAACTCTAAGGAAAATCTATAAAAATTGTTAACGTTATTTCAGAGAAAAAAATTTTAAATTCAATGAAGCTTTACACAGACTGGAATCAGATACCAAGTGCCAATCGCTCTCTCTTCATTCGTTCCTAATGTTACCTATGCAAAGAATAACTAGATTACCTCTACTCGTGGATGCAATTTTATCTCAAATGGATTCTACTGACAATTCTTTGGAATATCAAATGTGTGAATTGACTTTAGCTTCTTTAAATACTGTAAGTTGATGAAGTGCAACAGAAAATGTTGGATATGTTCTTAATTTAATCATTATTATTTGAATTGTATTAAGATTGTACAAAATTGCAACGAAAGTACTAGGAAATTAGAACGTTACGAAGAAATGTTGCTGTTGAGTAGACAATTAGAATTTTCTAACAAAAGAGAAATGAAAGCTATGTCCGTAGCTTCTAGTTCACGTTGGTTAGTGCGTTCAGGTTCCATGTTGCATTTGACTAGTCCCGATGCTAAATTGACATTTAGTCGAAAATTAATACGACCTACTAAATTGTACTTCTTCCTATTCAACGATATGTTTTTCATAGCGAAACGCAAAAGGTAATTGGCGTTATAAATATGCTAACAACTTTTATGCTTAATATAACTAATATTAATTTTTACAGTGATGAAAGCTATACAGTGGTGGATTATTGCGCAAGAAATTTTGTACAAATGATCGATGCGACTGAATTAGTTATTACTTCATCTTACAAAAATCTTCTGATGTTGACAATTTTAGAAAACCACGAAGCAAAGACTATTGAAATGGTATTTTATTTTGATTATTTATGAATGTCTTAGATTAACATGACTTTTCTCAGTAAAATTGAAATTGAATTAAAAATCGTAGATTAGATTAATTAACTCAACATAGCCCACATTTGTTTGAACTAAGGTTATTAGCTATTAAAGCGCAAAAAATAATTTATCACTTTTGTACCCTTATGTACCATATTTTAAATATTTTATTTGTCTAACAGTTATTAAGTTGTGATTCTGAATCTTCCAAAAAACGATGGATTGAAGCAATGTCACCTCCTATTAGTTCCAATCCTGACGAAACATTGTACAATGAATGGGACTGCCCTCAGGTATATGCTGAGCATCCGTACATAGCCATTCAGCCCGATGAACTTTCATTACAGAGTGGAGATATTGTCAAAGTTTTAACTAAAATGAATGATGGTATTATAAATATATCTCCACGTCATTTTTAAACATATTGATTAAAAATATTTCATCAACTTTTAGGATGGTACCATGGTGAGCGAATTCGTGATGGTGAGAAAGGATGGTTTCCGGGTAATTATACATCGGAAGTAGCATCACAACATGCTAGAGCGAAAAATCTAAAACAACGTTATCGCTTATTGGCAATGTCTGGAAGTTACCTGCAGTCTCAACAAGATAAAATTAAGAAAAAGTAGTTGAATTATTTAAGTCCCATTTATTGTTATTTTTATTGTACATTTCTGTATTGAAAGAAAGAAACACTTAGAAGTGTAATTTTTGACTTGAGCTATATTATAATATACTTTTAATGTTTACCTATATTCATACACTTTTACAATATATAAATAATAAATACGAGTATGTATTAAATTTATAACATAGTTTGTACGTTTTTAACCGGAGCCAGTATACAAAGGAAAGAATAATTTTATAAAAATACCTGATGTATTAAGGCTAATTATTGTTTTATTTATTGTGTTTAATGTAAAATCTATTTATCATTTTGTATATTTACCTTACCTCGACAAGGTTAAACAGTTAACCTCTCGCTCATTTAATTTTAAATCTGTAAATGTAAATATTTATTGTTTCTGATTATATAATGTACTGTTACTGTTATTTACAATTATATGTTAATGGTTTTTACTTAAAATAAACTATAGAAAATATGATTATATTTAAAAACAAGTACATTTTAGAGGCATAATTATGATTTTATAGTATTTTAACACTATCAGTTTTAAATTAAAAACTAATATCAGTCGGAACTACAGTCTGGACCAATCAGGCCGTCAATTGTTTCGGCCTGTGCCGGTATTGACATTTTCTGAAAAACAACGTCGAAAGTTGGAATTTATTATGGATCTTGTGTAATTTATTGAAGTAAGAATATCTGTTCAGAATTACAACTAATGCCTAACGACAACACCTAACCTACCTAGCTCGAATGATTAAAGTATATATTATGTTTTCATTTGTTTAAATTTTACCAGACAATATTAACAACGGTAAGCTAGTTGAGCGGCTACTTACTGTATTGTACTTGCTGACACATGGGTGGGTTGATTGAAAACTTGCTACACCAACTTACGGTGTAGGTCGAAGTCTCAAAGTCCGCATATATCAAATGTCCAAACTTTCATCGGCAAGGACATGAATCGGCAAGGAAAGCTATCATACCGACATGGAAATGAAAGAAAGTATGACGTCCGATAATGTTCCTTAATTGTAGGATTTGACTATAGTTAGCATCTTTTAGCAGGAACTAGTGCATTAGTGAAGTGCAAGGGGTGGGAAGGGCTTGCAGGGTATGACTCTTCCATATTCCCTTCTACACCAAGAAGACTCAAAAGTATTGTTTTTATAAACTTTCATACGTCTATTATGTGTCTACTGGTATATTTTTACCAAAGTGTAAATGTTAAAAGTAATATTAAAATTAGAATGTGTTCTGGTATTAAATTAATTGTTTAGGTTTAGAATAAGTTGTATAAATATATTACACAGTATATATAATATATATTATATATTATACATAAATATAAAGTATATAAATCCTATTACCACGACTATTGTGAAAATAAAATTTGATTTCCATGGTAAAACATTTGACTTATGACCTAGGAAGTCCAAATGAAATTTTTAGTTTTATCTGATGTTCAGGAATTTCGGTTTTAATAGTATGAAAGTTGTAAAAGTATTGCTGGTAGCACGTGAACAGAATGTTAAAATAATATTTTTGGGAGTGATAAAACAATTTTTAAAATTCACGAGGGTGCAAGAATATACTCGTATATTGTTTTATAAAATTTGTAAAGGTTGAGAGGAAATAATGAAGTTTTTAAGAAACAAACCATTTCTATATAGATGACTATAACAAAAAAAATCATAAAAATCGCATCCCAAAACGTTATGCCAGTACTGTATTAAGTTTTACCTTATAATTATTTGAATAATAGTTATCGCATAATACAAGTACAATTATTTTTAATTTAAAATGTATAATCATAAAATTTTAAAATTTGGTTAAGATACAAGTTTTTTGACGAATACGTCTCGTAAGATTTTTTTTTTTTTAAACTATAGTTGGTTGAATAGGTTGTCTACAAATATTGAAAATATCTAGTACAAATCATAGTTAGATGACCAAATTTTTTTTACACCGAAGGCTGAAAGAAGAAAATATTTTGGAAGGGTAAGAATTAAAATTGTTTTCTTTAAAGAAATATGGGGGATAAATGTATAGCAAAAGGTTGAATATTTTGTTATTTTTGTAAACAAATTTTAATGGCAATTTTATTATTGGAAATTAAAATATAATTATAGAACTGAATACTGAATATGTTTATATTTATTACAATTGAAAGAAGTTTTGGCATTTAAAGTTGTGAATTAAAAAATATTATTGATTTATGATTTATATTATGTATATATATATATATATATTTTAAAGAGAATGCATATTTTTTATTAAAATTATTTTATTTTCACTTAAATAGAATATGTGTACAGGAAATACGTCAAAATGAGCGACAACCCATGTTATGGACAAAACAATAGATAAGCTCGTTTTTGGTAAAGAGAGGGGGTGGAATCCATGACCGAATTTAGGGGGGGACAACAGTTCCGGGCGGTAATTTTTTTGGGCACAACTGCCTGCCTCTGGGTGTATTGCATGTAACAATTTTATAAATAATAATATAAATAAATGAAATTAACAAAATGTTTTGTTAAAATCTATATTCCTTGCGAACGTCGTTTACCAGGTATTTCATTTGAATATATTGTATTTTTCTCCATCATCGCAACAAGCATAAAAACCCGAATTGTTATTAATCAATTTATAGAAATACACTTGAACACATTGCCCACCACCGTCACCATCTGTAAGGCCTATTTCACTCGTAACCATTCAGCAAATGATGGAAAAACATTAGGATATAGATAGGGTTTTACACGTGACTATGTGTCAAAGAGGCCTAAGCTGGTGACGATTCCCGACTGCAGGGGAAAATCGATTTGGTATATGATCGTAGATGATACTGAAAACATTGTATTATGATACTAGTAAAGTGTAATAAAATTTGCAATTATATTATTTTATGGATATTTGTTGGTATGTCGTTTGATAGTAAATACATTTAATTGATTAAAAGATAAATGCATATAGTTTTTAATCTACAATGTTTTATGTAGGTATGTATGTAACATTGCTTATAGGTTGGAGAGGGTACCTGAATTTTGTTTCCCCGAGTCGGCGAAAATCTAAATGCTATCCTATCGTAAAATACGTAAATACGGCCCGAATCGTTGAAATGCTGTCCGTTCGGGAAACGTTTTTAAGACAATTTTCGCGATGACGGAATTGAGGCTCGAGACAGGGAAAAATGAACCATCAGACCTCACACTCTTACACGCACATATATTTGCATTACTTCGTGACTTACAAAGGAGAAACCAATTATTGCTCTATGCGAGGCGTCTCGTGCACGTTCATCAAACAGATCGAATGATCTTTGCAACTGACCGGGATAAACCGCCCCCACGACGCTATGTCAACACGCAATTCGTTCGGATGGCTGGAACCGCGATCCTAAGTACTCATCGAACTCGGTGAACTTTCTGTGGTGGTCTGGTCAGGTTTGAATAGATCTAAGTTTGATTTCGATGAAATTGCCATGTAAGGGCAACGAAAAATACCCGCGGGCAAACAATCCCACGTATAGTATCTTTGACGGGTCCATTTTCCTCTGATAATGACCTAACGTTTTCCTTCGTTGCCCATTTTCCTTATAAAAAAAGTAAAATAATATTCCATTTTCCTCCAGGATTTGTTTTTGGACTAAATTAATGCCAATGTCCCTCTAATTATCAAAATATTCAATCATTACCAGTGATATAGTACTGTGTACCGTATTATAAAATTAAAGTAACAGTCTATAACATCGACATTTATAGAAAGTTCCCGTGAAAAACCTTTGATAATTCGCAAAAATTACAAATTTATATGTATAAACCAAAATCAGAATCTGGATTATCACGTTGATGATGTTGCTTAACTATTTGTCAAGCAGTAATATAATACGCATGTAATCGAAAAGCAATTGATGATATATACTTAACAATTTAATATTCAATGAACTTGGATTGAAATTTCTCGAATGTTCAAATTATAACAATACCGACTTTCGGTATATATATCTGATATGATATGATTATAGAATCTGGAAAAAGATTCATGTACATGTACATATAGGCCTTAAAATAATAGAGTGATTAAATATGGTGACTATTTGTTAGTCTTGTACATTTCAGAAATGTTCACCACTAATTTGATCAGAATCATCTTCTACGTACTACCAATGAGTATGAGCACAAGTGTGAGCAGACCTTTTTGCCAAAAAGGTCTGCGCACACTTGTGCTCAGGGACGGTCAGACTATATATGTATAGGTATATGAATATATATATATATATATATATATATAAACATAAGTATACAAGTATACAAGTGTATAAGTGCTGTCTCATATTAATAATTCAATTATATTATAGGTAATACGAATGAACATTATTTTAGTTATTAGTCAGTTCAATTAATTTTAATGATGAAAGCATTTTTACATTGGTATATCATTAGCTCAAATACAGATTTAATGTAATAATGATTGAAACTGCACAATATATTTGTGTTTTAATAATATTATACTGGTATAAAATAAGAAAATAAAACACATTTTTTACAATCGCTTAACAAAATTTGATCATTTAGCCCTTCGGATTACCATTGTTCTTTCAGTGGGAGTTAATATTTACTGTTAATAAACTACCGAAACTTCCGCGTATCGATGAAGACTCGTTATCACTTTATCACTACACGGTATCATACGGGACGCGCGAAGCTGGACAACACAAAAACAACGTGAACAACCAAAAATACTTATGCGACTCAATGTTGTAAAACAAATTCAAATTGATATTTACCGTGAAAGAAGAAGCATACTTAATACAAAAAATCGAAAGATTACCGAACAAACAAATGGCGTGTTGAAATCGTCAGTGCAATAAGTAAATTGCAAAAACGATGAAAGTATCAAGGTAACACAAAAAGTAAAATAATAATTTATTTGTTTAGTTTTTATTTTCTTTAAACGGGTATTCGTCCATTGTAGAAATGCCAGAATTTTTTTTTAATAAATATAGACGCTTAAATGTTATTTTGGACTGATACATACATTTGTGTCAGTTACTTAATTGTTATTCAACATTAACATATCTAATAATCATAGTTTCTTATTGGAGGAAAATGGTCGAGATTTTTTTTTTTTTTTCTAAGGAAAGTGGTGAAAAACGGCATTACATTTTTATAGGAACATTCTTCTTTTTTCATCATTATCTTGAGTGTATGAATCCCCGTGGGAGTAAGAGTATAATGATCGTGCATAATAACATTTTACCCTACGAAAAATATGGAAAAAATGAAACAAAAATATAGGGTCAATCCAACATTGAGCTGTAACGAAACGCATTTGACCTGTATTTGAACGATGTGTTAGAAACATTCACAGTTTTTCACCAGATCACTTTTTAAAAGTATAATCCATTATTTTGCAATTTTTATTACGTTTATATTTTCTACGCGGTTTGGTATCTCGTCAGCAAAGTTTAAGTTTTCACTCGATAAATTTTTCTCGTTCTCGCGATCATCGTTCATTAATCGCGGTTCCCTTTGAATGCAAATCCACTATGGCATTAATAATCCATATTTAAGACGAGATAAAATTACTAATCCGCTATCGTTCTTAATATCCACAAACCGATACACCGCATCGGTGTGTAAGTTATATAACTTATTAAGTACGAATTAATTGATAACACAGTCTCGCTTTGATCTGGCAAATATTAATATGGATATTGATTAGTTTTAATTTTATTATTTTTCATTTATACCGAAATGTGCAGAAAGCCCGATTTTGGTGTTTAGACTCGCTAATATGTTTATTTTCAAAGAATGTGTGGTTTAGGGAATTATTTTTTGAAAAAAAAACATTTTTTATTTTTAGACCGTCAACAATTCTATTGACCGATTAATAATAATGAAAAAAAACAACCAACGGTACAATGTACAAATTAATTGTATTACATCAGTAATTATTTTAAAGACCATGCGGGATAATATTTTCATAATCACGGTTTTAAATATATATAACACTAGCTGAATCACACTAGCTTCGTCCGAGAAAAATAAATGCTTGTGTTTATGTTAGGTTAGGATACTATAGGCAAATAAAAAAAAAAATTATGATCGTAATTTTCCTTTTCGTTTTAACACAATTCTTAGAACTGGTAGCAAGTTTCACTTACTGGTGTGGTTAATAACTTTTTAGTTTTTACATCTTTATTTTAGCTGACTAGCGGTGGTCTGATCGACAGTTTTAACCTAAAACCAAGGCGAATGTGCTTTTTTTGCCGATTTGCTCCGTGGAGCATTAAAAAGTAAACAATTATAAATAAATGATTACTCAGTTAACTTATAGAACTGAAATTAACCCTAAAATCTGCACCACGGTGCATTCTTTCAAAAAAAAAAAAAAACTTTTAGAAAAAAATAACAATCAAGATAATCAGTTGAATAGTTTTAAAGAACAAAGATTTCATTTTCACATTAATATATATATATATATATATATATAGAAAATACTTAATTATCATACCTAATAACACTGGCCTTGATAATGAATGCTGGTTGATCATAAGTTTTTCGCTGTCGGGCGGTTGGGTATTATAGACATAGTACATACCATAATGTATAGTACCATTTGAACGGTTATTTACGCACATTGTACTCGTATACGGTGCTTTTTTTTCCTATATTTATTTCGGGAACTTATGCGAGTGTCAACTTTTGTTAAGACTAGAATTTGCGTTTTTCCTAAAGTTATTATTACGGTTTCTCATATTTTTTACAAAAATATTCGTTTTTATTCATTCGTCTGAGAAAACAATTATTTATTCACCGAAGGCGCATTTTTTTAAACTATATAATATCGTATCATATTTGGTTTCGGTTTATTGCACACTATGCAACATTGGTGTCGAGTTCTTAGGTAATTATGTTTAATTGATAATCCGTAACAGAGTATATAATAATAAATTCTTGCGTTGTTCGAGATGAAGGGTATCATTAGGACATTATTATCCATTAAAATATAAACTTAAAGTATGACATTTCAAAATCGATTTTGGGCGGGAATACATTCGAGAAGTTTCGTCAAACATATGTGCTCACTCATATTTTTCCGAAATTTTCATCCAAGTTTTTTCACTTAAAGTATCCACAAAGAAACTAAGAAATACCGTCTCAAACGTAAAATCCGCTCTGGCCTGTTTTTGGTTTCCGATATTCGATTACTTAAAAACCTAAATATTCTAAGCCACAAGAAAAGCCTCTTATTTTTGTTTAACTTTTATTTTGTAGACTTAAGTGCATAAAGAATTCATACCTCACGTATGCATAAAAAAAATAAATATCTTAAACATTTTTAAACGGTTTGTATCCCAAGCTTTACTTGGAACGGTTTTATCGGATTCAGTAATTACAATCATACAATCGTAAAAATACAAAAATATAGAATCCAATCAACATTTGCGATGAAACTTAAGCCTAAGTTGATATTCTACGTGGTTATTTTATTTTCAAAATCTAGATAATTCATTGCACATTTTGACGGAAAAGCATGTCTTTAACATGTGTTGTGACTTGGTCAGAAGATTTTTACCATTTCCATCCATTTTGTGTTTTATATGTTATGTAATAACATTCTCTGATAGATTTCCAATAACCTTTTTAATATTTTGATTAAATGTATTAACAAGAATTATTAGAACATTTTTTGTTTTGGAAAAACATCAGTTTTGATTCTGTTTTACTATCAAAGAACAAATTATTGATATTTATAAAATTATTATTATAAAAAATAATTTTTTATTACTTTATTAAGTAATATAAATGTCAATTATACTTTTGTATTTTGATTGTTGAATGAATCAACGAATGTCGCAAAGACAAAACAATATACTAAATTTGTTAATTTTATGACGATTAAATGTAAAATGTAGCATGCACTTAAACTTATGTGATCAACTATATATCTAGGACAAAAAGCTTACAGTTATTTCTACTGCTATATAATGCAGTGTATGATTTTTGTTACATAATCATTAATTAATAATTAACACAATTGGGCAGTGTGTGATTGTCAATTTTGTTGAACAATTATCAAACGCATACCTGAAGTCGAATAAATTCAGTATGCAAATGTTCTCTATTGTCATTCTGCACAGTACAGGCATATAATCTATGTACCTATTGAAGTAGAACAATAGTCATAAATGGTATGCCAGGAATTCAACATCAAAATTCGCAGTTTAATAAGATGTTAACTTCTTGAAATTATTTACACAACTACTACATATAAATAATGTTTTGTATTTGTTTATAACTTACCATATAATGGAATAGTTTTCAATTCTCGGTAATGCATTTTTAATATTCTAAGAAAATTACAATGATTGGCAACGCGAAAAAAAAATTAAAATATTAGTTTGAAAATTTAATTTAAGTATTAAGATTTCATGGTATATGTACATTTCCCTAGTATTTAAATTATGTAACGATATGGTTACAAGTATAATATACTTGTACCTATGTTTAAAAACATTTTTAACTAATTTGAATTCAATATATAAAATTGCATTATTGAATAATTATATTAATCATTTCATTAAGCACCAAATAATTAAAATCAATATATATAAATAAAATTTATTTGAAATTATTCTATGTTAAGTTCATTGAAAATTAACTCTTAAACAAATGTTGTTTAGTTTTCCACGTGAAAAACTAATTATAAATTTACCTTTTTCTTTTTTTTTATTAAAAATAATTTTTTTCAAGAGGCAAATGGGAAAATCGATGGAAAAACTGGACCATCTACTATAATAAGACTGATGTTACCTTTAGTTTGAAAACAAGAATAAATCATCGAATTCAAAAAAACATTCCCGAGCCAACATATAGTGTTTGCAATTCTGAGCGTTCAAAAGAAAAAATATTATAAAACCAATTTAAAAAACTTTACTTGGAATCTAAAACCGCAAACAAAAATGCCACAATTTCGTATGACATATAGTCAAGCTTACACCTCTTCAATTACAAACTCAAAATTAGATATTAAACCTACATATCTACCGTGTCAAAAGTACATTTTTCTTAAAATATACAAATCATTTTTCTAGAATTTTATCAAAATATTTTAATGACTTCGTAAGTTATAAAATTGTATGGTTTTAATTAAATAAATAAAATCAAAAGTGTAACAAAGTTGTTAACAAATCCAACAATTTCTAAAGTTTTTAATTCCTTAGTTGTCCATATGATACTCGAGTAAACTTTAATTACATGACTATATTGCATATTTACATACCACTTTACCTTGGACACAATTTGAAAATTGAAAGTATATATTATTAAAAAAAATTATGTTTATAGTGTTACAATTTTAGCCTCGAAGAATTGTAAACGTTATATCAATATAAATTAAATGTATTTAATTACGACTTCAAACAGAAATCAATTCGGATGAGTTTTATTTTATAAAATTTAAATTCGTTTGAACACTTTAAAAATTCAAAAATAAACGACAACCGAATTGCAGTTATAAATGTTATAAATAAGAGTTTATTTTTCATTTTATTTTACATTAGAACTGCTGTAAATAAAAATCAAATACAAGAAAATGTATTTAACCTTTGGTTTACTTTTTCTAAATTAGTATTTTTAGTGCGCTGACTTCAAATAACTATTTATATTTAATTTAAAATTTTTTCATTCAAAAACACATGCCTTTAAAATTTTATTGGAAACATTAACTTTTTTTACATTATACTTATTACTTCCATAAATGTCAAATGTGTGTATATTATTTATGTATACCGTAAGTGTATTCATAAGTTAGTTTTTATCAATTAGTTTCCTACATACAAGTTCTGATTATCTGAAGCGCGCGTAACTTTATAATTTAAAATTAATGTTAAGTAACGTATGCTGTATTGCAGATGTACGTACAACGCCTCACGCGCAAGCGTAAATGTTAAACACTGACGAAGGCATCGGTCGTGATTGAACTCGGGCTTTTTGTGCCCATTGTAAAATTAACTTGAACAATTATTTAACGTAACCAATAAATTTTGTACAATTTTCATCCAGAAAAGCGTTGCTCCGTACCGACGCACAACTATACCAATACCATAACGTATCCGATAAGTATTGGACGTTTAATTACAATAAGTACTGTTAAACTAGGAACGATAAATATTGTTTGCACCGCAATACTGCTGCGGACGAATTAAACGTACCCAAAAAACAAATACCATAAAAGTACTTCGTTCCGCAGAATCAATGCGTATTTAGCGGTGCGGTTAGCTCCAAACCGTTCAATACGCATCCGTAGTAGTGTAATGGATTCTATACCTACGCGGTCACGTAGTGATATTTGTCCTGCGCATAGTGGTGCACATCACTATACTTTAAGAATTTCAGACTACATTACGTCTATCGTTATAGATTGAAACCGTTCCCGCACGCGTAAACGTTTCGACGACAGTTTAATCGATTCAATCAAAACCGTGCACTACAAGTTATCAAGTTATAAGTATCGGCGAACGCTGACGAACAACGACGCATTACCGGTAATGAACAGAAGCGCGTACTCACGCGCACACCATTGTGTACACGTATACGTATATCTTGTCACCGCGGAAGCGACATCAGCCGAGAACGAAAACCGCCGCGAAAACATCGCGCGCTCGGTCAATACAATTCGCGATTTGTACGATCGGCGTTCAACAGCGACGGATCGTAACGTTATTTTTAACGCGACGGCCTCCGAACTACGGTCCCAGGCCGTAAGCGGTTTACACCGGTACGTGTGTGCAAAAAGTCAAAGATCAATGAACGAAGAGAAAAAGGAAATATATTCGCATCGTATTGTTATCGCATTACAACATATATGCATTTGGCGCACAACAATGTAGCGCTGAAAACCGTCGGTTCGCATAGTATTGCGTCGGAAACAACAACGTGAAAATATTATTATTATTCGCTTCCCGGGCAAAACCGAAAATATCCGTAAACCGTATTGAATAACACCGTGTAGTTAGCAACTGTTCGGTAATCAATAATTTTGAGAGAGAGAGAAAAAAAAAAAAAGAAAGAAAAAAGTCCACCAAACAAATTCGAGTGGATTTATTTTCTTTGCTCTCAATAAACCGTCCAAAGCCCACACATCCTAAGTTCAAGAACCCATTAAATACCATTATCTTGATAAACGTATATCTACTGATGCACATCATAATACATTCTGCAAACGACGCGGAGTTTTCCACGTGATAATCAATCAAACGCACGGAGATTCGTCGGAACAATGTGTCGTCTACATTTCAGAGAATTGAAATTTTATTTTTAATTTTTTTTTTTTTTTTTATTATTATTTGTACGTTTCGTGAAAACGTTTTACATATGAAAACCCAATCGTTTCGGCAAATTACTAATGTCTCAATGATTTCAAAACTATCGACAACCTGCTGCGATTTTTTCCCAAAACTTTTTTTAGTTTTCTACGTATTTTCGCGGCAACAGTGTACTACATTTCAATTTAATAAATTATTTTACCTTCTGTTTAGCATATAAACTTCATAAATACCAAAATGCATTCCATACATATCATCAGTGATACAATAAATTAAGACATTTAAGAATATGAGAAAGGGGATGGTTACCTACTAGGTAAAAGAGGAGAGGAAACAATATTTCTACAAAGACCATACAATTATTTTTCATATTTATTAATTGCCATTAGGTGAAGCGTTGTATGATAGGTACCTTTATTTGTCATACTATTTGTATTTTTGTAATTGTTATTTTATAATTTATGTTTGTGCACTTTATTTGTGATATTTTATGGTTTTAATATAACATAAAATGTTAAATCGACAAATACAATTAATTTAAGCAGATTTAACTATTTTTCCGTGTTAATAATAATTCCTAGTACGAAATGTCGTCAGGTAGACAAACAATATTTTTAAAAAATTTGATAATGTTTGTATAGTATTTGATTTGTATATTATTAAATACGTACCTATATCAAAATCAATACGTATTTTGTGTAGGAGTTTGATATCATTCTCCAGATAACTTTCTTGAGAAAAAGTATATGAACCAACTATATATATATACGACGTTTTTGCTTTTGTAATAAAAACCTTATATAACATATATAGTTATGAACTATCTGAAGTCGTTGGGTATCACAATACTCACATCTCATAATTACGCTATAATGTGTGTTGTACCATTACGTAATAAAAGTTGTTTGGTCGGGCAACGCAAAAATTGACATTGACAATTACTACCCTTAACGATACTTATACAAGTCTTATGCAATTAATACAATATAGATTATAATTATAATTATAAATTACATTTTATAATAATAATAATAATAATAATAAGAACGAACACCCTTATATAATATGTGTTATATTAACCGAAGGCTTTAGGATACATTTAATAAAGTAATATTTTAAAATAATTTAAAGTACTCTTTCCCCGTGACCTTAATATTTCACGAAGCTTTAGTAAAAAAGAAAAAAAAATGAAATACCAACACCGTGTAAAATCTTGACTGGAAGGTATTGAGTATAAAACTTTTTTCCGAGAGAGATGATTGGGGATATCATGGCTTAATCTTTATTTTTGAAAATTGCGAGTTTGAAAAAAATGAGAAATCACGTTTGACATGGTATCTATTCAATATTGTGCTGTTATACATGCACAAAATGTTAGTTACTTTACTAAAATGAAATAATTTTTTTATGTCTTACAACTGTTAAAATAAGCGGAAAATATAAATATTTATAACATCGAGGGTTTTTTTTCTGTTTTTTTGTATTCTTATATTCAATTTATTATTAAAAGTAAATAGCTAGCTATACATTTCTTCGTTTCCAAAAAAAAATGCTTATTAAAAATGTGTTAAATTCAAAATGAATGTAAAAAATGAGTGATTTTATGTGTTGTTAAAGTTTTCATATCAAACTAAATCGATCAGTTTCAACGATCACTCAACCACACATTTATTGACGGAGAGGACTTCAGTGCTAAACATCCCAACTGGAGTTGTAGAAATGAAAACCCTCGAAGCCGTATAATCCTCAATGTGATAAAAATATTAGATGTAAATGTAATTCAACTCTATGTCCGATATATTGGACATTTCACCAAAACCGTTATCCCGACATTTTAGACTTCTCTCTTTCATCAATTTTATCATACATTTTAACATAAACAATTCAAACGACATCACCTCAGACCAATTATTCTAGATATAAATGACCAACTCACCTTCAGCCCGTCCCTACCACCACCATCCGTTCTTGTTGACAAAGATCCGACTTTCCATTTGACAAGTGAACATTAAATCGTATGTTCAGTACAGCAAAACGAATAATACATACTCACAAATCTAACTATTTAACGTCCGATTATCAAGCCCCTGAGTATACGAAAAATATAGGATATAGGACGGATCCATTTGGAAAACCACTAAAAATTCATTTGAAAATTCATTTATATCATTAAGAAAAAAAAAAAATACGGGTCATTAACTATTTCTAACAAGAAAAAAGCAAGTACTTTCGATATTCACCATTAAAATATTTTCACTCGACATTCTAATATCTCTCCCGAATCGAGCAATCTAAACGAAATTGTTAATATTTTAGACTGCCCATTAAAAATGTTACTTCCCGTAAAACACACATCGTTCAGTGAAATAAAAAAATTTATACTAGTATAGTTAAGCTTAAACTGAAAGACTAAAATTACCCAATTATGACTTAATCACTATTAAAATACTAAAATTTCTCCCTAAAAAATCCATAATACTCTTTACCTACTTATACGTCTCGATACTGAGATAATTTTATATATCTGGAAGTTTTCAACAACCATTCTTATATGTGAATCTAACAAACCCATAAATTATGATTCCCATATCGCCCTATAAGTCTATTACCGGTATTAACTGAATTGTTCGAAAACATTTTGCTCTGCAGAATCAGATCAGTAACCTAAACCAAAAAAAAATAATTCTTGATACCCAATACGGCTTTAGATTCAAACATTCTACCATCTAACAAGTATCTAATATTCACAGGATTATATAAAAAATATCTTCCTCATTTGAGCAAAAAAAAAAAAAAATAAATAAATAAAATAGTAAAAAAATACTGTTCTGGTGTTTGGCTCGTTATATCCCAAACGTTCGATAGAGTGAGGTATCAAGATCTACTTTTCAAAATAAAAATAAAACTATACCAACATCACTTTATTTAATATTTAAATTATATCTCTCAAATCGCACATTTGTTGTCAGACAAGGCAACACATTCTGTCCCTATTTCAAAATTCTAGCAGAAGTCTCCCAAGGAAGCGATCTGTGTCCAAACCTTTACAGCATATTCACTGCAAAAATATAAAATGCTCATAATATTCTAATCGCCATGTATGCAGATGACACATTAATATAATGTGAACATAGTAATAACACTGTAGAATCCTCCAATCTCCAATCGTAATTAATGAAATATAAAAATGATTTCACCCGTCCTTCTCTTTTAGAGGATATAAAATCCAATCGAAACCAAATTAAATATGTGTGCCTAATTTTAGACAAACGTCTCACCTGGAACCCACATTCAAAATCAATAAGGAAACAACTTAAAAGTATACTACAGTTTCTTCGTCCAATTTTCATATCAAATTTTTCTCTGAACAATAAAATATTTATTTAAAAATCATTGTTAAGGCCTATTTAGACTTACGTAATACAGATATCAAGTTGTGCCAAACCATCTCAAACAAAAACAATTCAAGCGTTCTAATCAATTATCCTCCGTTTACTAACTTCTGCACCTTGGCATGACTCGCTCTACAATGATCTCCAAACACAAACCAAAATCTGGAAAATATGTATTCGCCTTGACTCCCTGATAATTTATTTACAAACTAATATTATGACAGTGTTTGTTATTTTATGGAATACTTTGAGTAAATAAATACAATTTCATTTGAATTTCAATAATTTTGTTATTTTTATAAGAGTAAATTGTACTGGCATATTTTATTTACCATTAATATTTACAAAATAATGTAAATCAGAAGTCAAACGAATATTAAATGAAATTGGCAGGTTGTTTATATTTTAAGGGTATGCGTATTTTTGTTACATAAAATCAATATTTAAATTATTAGCATCGAATGAATTTAACAAAATATAGTTATGAGTACGAGTAGGTAGAAGAGTGGTTGCAGAGTAATAATATTTAAAGAATATATGTATGGTATGGCAATATATAAAGTATATAATTAAATTATTTGTAATGAAAAAATATGTTTTTTCTTGTAAACTATACGTAAGCATCAAAGTTCGTAAGTATATATATATATATATATATATATATATATAATCTTACCTGAATTTCATTGATTCATAATTTAGCATGATTAAACTCTTTTATTAATTTGTGAACCGTCTATAATTTAATTCTTAGATAATGTAATATTTGATTTCATTATATTTCTTAAGACAATAATAATACTTCAAGTAGACAAATAAATTGAATTCCAAAGCGATAAAACGATTTACAGTTAAATATAATAAGTCTAATTACTAAGCAGATGAGCTGTATAATATCTATAATAAAGTTAAGCTTAAATAAAGTACCCTATTTTTCTTTGTACTTCGCGAGAATTATGATTTCTCTAAGTAGTTTCTAAAGAAATCGAAATAATTTATCCCAATTATTATATAAAATATAAAAACATCAGATACGTAATTAGATTGCGTTGATTTTATCGTTTCCATGGTTACATTTTCCATTTTATAGCTGTTTTTTAGTTCTTCACGTATAACTTAATTCATTATATTTTGAGTAGTATTTATACCCTTTAAATATTTGGTGTTTCAGAAATTTTTGAAAACGAAAAGTAGTCGACGAACCAAGTGTGAGGAAGACGCGCGCCAAACTCTGTTAAATTCAATAAGAACACCGTGTATTAAAGCTGAACTGTGATACAACTACTCGTACAAGACAAATATTTACACGGTCCACAATGCGGTGATGATCTGTTCGGTAATAATTTTGCTTCCGACGCATTGCCGAACAGCAGTTTGCAGTTTTCATTGTCTGCAGTACCGAGGGCGGGTTGCAGATGAACCGGAGCGTTTTGAAATTTCGAAACGAATGGAAAACAATGACTCGTTGACCGCGCGTGACAGCAACATTATTCGACGGCTTAACAGTAAACGGAAACCGGCTCAGCGTCGGTCGTTTTATCGTGCTGCAGCGATGAGCCGCGAAAATCTGAATTTTCATCTCGCGTACGTTTTGGAGCTCGAATCCGGCACGGAAAAGCAACCAAATGCATCGTTCGCGTCCGTCCAAGTGTCCACTGTCTTCGGAAAATACCGACACCACCATTGTCATCCGACGGGCGAACCGTGTTACGCACTTGTGCTACGTTACTGCATTGTTCACGTTGCGAGATCGATGATGATGTTTACGTCAACGCGAAATGCGACGTGCACGCACAATGCCAGTGCCTGTACGGTCCAACGGGGGAGAGGGGGGGATGACAATGCGAACGTACCAGGCCCCGCGCTTGTACTTGCGCATGCACACTGTGTGTACCACGAATAATTGTTCGTAGATAATCTCATAATAATATTGTCACCGGGAAAAGGTTGTTTGTTGTCGATCTACAAGAACGCAAAGACTTTAAAACTGACGAAAATTGTATAAAAATACAATAAACGTACGCGGGGCTCTGCGAAAGTCCGCACCGGGCCGGCACCGTCACAATGCCCCGTTAAACCGTAAGCAGCCTCTGCACCTTCCGTCTCACTTACAGATCGTGTGTTTGATAGAAGTAGGAAGATGACAAAAAAGTCGTAACATCGATTGCCGTAGTCGAAGATCCTGCGAAATGTTAAAACGGCATGATCAACCCCTCACTTAGCCGAGTTCACCGTAAAAATATGTATTCACTCCAACTTAACATTACCTATATTATAATTCATCCGTATTTGCTGATGGTTGAGATCGGTGCACCTGTTTATGATCAAATAAAACATTGTTGTTTAACATTGTGTTGCTGGTAACTTTTTGTGAAAAACATTTTAAATTTAAGTTCGAGTTATAAACGATCGTTTACAATTTTCTCGTATGGTTTCCTGTGATTTTTCCAAACAGATAATATTGTTTCAATTGTTTGATTATTTATTTTGTTTCTTTTCCTTTTTGAGTCTCCGTAAGTTTCACTAAATTTCTATCGTCGTATTCTCACCCCTTTAACTTATCGACTTGGATTGATGACCGTCGTGTGTGGAACTTAATAACTATTGTGTTCGGAATACTCGAGATGTTATTCGACGCATCGTTGAACGTCGAATCGGTGTATGAACGTTCATCCGGATCTGTGACCACGTAATCGCTAACTTTCGTTGTAATACTATGCTATTAGGTATTGTATTAAACATTTTATACGTACCTGAGCATATTGAACGATTAAATCTTATTTGCAATAACTGAAAAAAAAAAATAATAATAAATAAATAAAAAGTCCATCAAAAAGTGAAAATCATATTTCGTCGTCGCACGAACAATACGCGTTCGTGGGCACAATGAAATCAAATCTGACCGCTCCATTATAAATGAAATATCCATTAGTCGTTTAACGTTTAGCGTGTGTCAGTCAAAGCATTATAATTTTATTCGAAAACTTTGAATAGCGCACAATTACGATTTTAATTACAAGGCTTAATTAAAAGGTATCGAACCAACTACTACTATTGCATATAAAAGTGTACTACGTGTATTATGTCCACAATGATATCCTATTGAAACCGATAAAATAATCGAATATTATGCGTATGTGTTTACCGTGAATTGTGTAATATTATGTAACAAATCGAAGTGCTAAAAGGTTTTGTATATTTGCTCAACAATGCACTCTCTTACCCACCAACCGTGCGTTTGATTGAAGGTGGTGTCATGTGAAAATGAACCATCTGAGTGCGGAGTGAGTGGGATACCTCAATGTAATATTCGTAATGTAACTTATTATTATGAAGTGAAACTTCGATTATCTGAACTAAATTCAGAATGAAAACTGTAGTTTATATAAGTAGTATGTAGGTTGGAAATGTCTGCTAAGTATGGATTTCGGTGAAATGCAACCCTTAAATGGGTTTAAAGGGGTAAAAATGGAAAAAGTTTTTCTATATATATCTTTTTTTAAATTTGTATACTATTAACGATATATCTGTTACTTCGTTTTCCGTTATTCATTCCTAAAATGGACAAAGGGGTAAGAATAGAAAATTGAATCTTAATTATTCTGAAATTACTCTATGTAATATACCAAAACAAAATGGCATGGCATCAAAAAGCCAAAACTATCATATAACATTAAGCACTATGGCCCACTAAAAAAGTATCGATGCTCTATATAGAATTCTTCAGGATATTAGACATTTCAACAGACTTATGGGTCAAATAACAGTTCTATTGGCTGGGGATTTTAGACAAACTTTTATCTGTAATACAACGCGGAACACGTGTAAACGAAATCCAAGTCTATATGAAATCCTCATTCTTATCATACAAAATTAAGGTTATGTACTTAAAAATTAATATGTGTGTTCGTTTACCACAAGACTCAAGAGCAAAAAAATTTTCATAATTATTACTTGACATTGGTGATAGAAACATTTTCGAGGTCGGAGATAAAATAAATATTCCCAATAAACTTGGTAGTGTTGTAACGGGTCCTTATTATCGAAACAATATTACACAGTCAAACTTGATTTTAAAAATTTTATCGAATATACTAACTTATTATCAATGTTTTTATACTTTAACCCGTCAGCGACGGGTAATTCAGCTAGCGTATATATGAATCAATGAGTGCATAACACCAATTTTTCACAATCACACTACATCAACCGTAAAAGAAATATGTGTTCTACTAGATTTTCATTGCGAGCACTAGCTGTGAAAATGTACTACAGTTCGAGATTTATGTTTATAATTCTGAAACTGAGATAGAATGAAAAAAAGAGAGAAAGATGAGCGAGAATTATGACACGACGAACAACATTTATCGAAAACTATTGTCGTGCACGCTCATGAATCCGAACCTTTTGGACGCGTAGCAGAGGTAAACGTTCATAATACTATGATTATATACACGTATGATAATATTGTTACCAGTGCTGGCCCTATGAGGGGAAGGGGAGCGAGCAGTGCGGCCCTGTAAACTATGTATCACGGAAATAACTTTATCTGCTCGTACAAATAAATTCATAATAATACTGTCGTAGAAAAAGGGCATTTAATACTACTATCGGCGAAATTCAAGACCAGAGTACCAAAGACCTTAAAATGTATAAATATATGCAAAAATAAATGCAAATAAAATAAATACATGTGGAAACCCATAAAATTCTGCTCCGGTCCTTAAAATTCATCGGTCCGGCACTGATGGTTACTGTAATGCCAATCCCGTATGATTCTTCGTATGAATTTTTGCCAATGGGTGGCTTTCAATGTATTATATAACATTTATAACGAAACATAGAGATTGCATGTGAATACAATATCATTGCTATTGATTCTAACAATATAACTAATAACCTGTACAAGTGCATTTGTTTGAGAGTAAACCTACTTTATTATAATATATGTAAACGTACACATACATGTAGTTATTTTTTCTTTTATCTATACACATTCAAATATAGTATTACTTTCTTTAAAACATCGATTTTTTACAAATTTTTTAATTTAATATAATAACCATGTGCTATATAAAAATCGTAAAAGTTATAAAAATACGGGATATCTTTCAATAACACGTTTAGAATAAAAACCAACCAACAATCACAACAACAAAAATCACCCAGTAACCACTCCTGGCTTATACGAAGGGAAAGTTGTGAAGAACAATAAATTGTTAGATGAATAGAGGATTTCATTCATAAAAAAAAAAAAAAAAAAAAAAAGAGTGAATGTGAACGAAATTATAAAAGTAAATTAGGAAAAAGATTTTTATTTTTTTCAATTTCAAAACGTAAAAATATAATAAACGAGAAATCATATAAAAGCAATGGTAAGTTTTAAAAAATAAAGGTTTTCGAAAATATATAAAAACGAAGAGAAGAATGAAAATAAATACTAATAAAAAAATAAAAGAAAAAAATAAAAATAAAAAAAATAGGTACTTAACCGTTCAAAATAATAATAAATGCATTCGATGATATATACATTTTCCCGTGTACAGTACTGTAATATAATAATACTCGGGTGTTAAACAAAATAATAAAGGGAAACGCGCTAGCAAAAACACGACACCCGCCGCACATCTGTTCGTTCCCAGAAAACATGAATGTACCACGTCACAACCCTTCTGCGTGTCCGATAGTAATAAAAATGTCAACTGACCAAATAGAGACGACCAAATAGTTTTCTTTATACATATATATTATAACGGATATCATATCACGCACTCGCCGACCAAAATGTTTTTTCTTCTTCTCTTGTCCGTCCGAGTTTCGTAAGGACCGCGTGCGTACCATCCGTATTCTTTATGGAATCGTTTCAACTTGAATTATTTATCGTTCAAGCAATTCACGGTACGGCAGAGAGTTTGAATAAAAATTGTATTATTGTTATTATTATTAATTCGAATTATAATCGGTGCATCGAATACGCTATACTTCCGATACCTGCAACGTTTTGTTGCATAATTACTGTCAAAGTATCGTAAAACGAACTGTAACGTGGCCGGAGTAGCCCAGTTGAATATAAGATATTCAGGGAGGATGGTTATGTCCCATAAATAATAACAAGAACTCGGATTTATATGTAAATACATATTTTTACTGCGACTTGATAAATTAATTTTTAATAAAATAGACTGTATTTTATTCTACATATTTTTACATATTTCACCATAAATACATATTTTTACATACCTATCAATAATTCCATTTTTCCTACATAATAAAACATTTTTTATTTATTTATTTTCATTCAATTTGTTAATAATAACGTATACTTATCGTAATCCTATAGTTTTTCGTGTTTCCAAAAGTACGCAAACAAAATAATACCGATTATTGAACCTACCAGGAAACACTTAATTATATTAAGAACATTATTCAAGATGGCTCTATGTGGGTATCGATCGACGAAACAGTAAACGTTGAAGAGGGAGGATTGTTGGAAATGTTATAGTTCGAAAATTAAGTGAAACCTTTTCCAAGCCATTTTTATTAAATTATACACAATTAGAAAAATGTAGCCGCAAAAACATTGCAAAACTATTTAACGTAGTTTACTACGGCCGGAAAGTGTTAAGCATGAAAATGTATTATTGTTTTTAACTGATGCATCGCCGTATATGGTGAAATCCGCAGTTGCCATCAATGTATTTTACCTAAAGATAATAGACTTGACATGTTAAGCTAATGGACTACATAGAATTAAAGAAAAAATTAGAGCTAGAGTTTCTTCAGTATACAAGTTAATTGTTGAGGTAAAACAATATATTTTTGAAAGATCCAAGTCGCGTATAAAAATTGAAAGAATTTTTATAAACTTTCATATTATCATTTTTTATCGTATATAAAGCGATATTTTACTACATATATATTTACATATTTTGGTTTTTTTTTTAAATCCGACCCTTGATAATAACCATTCTTACTATATTTGTACTATAGGTAATAACCGTCTTCCCTATATACGTCCTATAGATAATATAATTATATATATGCCAGAGACAGACAAGTATCAAGATTTAAAAGAAATAACTCCAATCGCTGGTTATATAATATAATGTATTAATAATTCGTAAACACTTACAAATGACCGCGGTCTCGTAGCTATTTGGAGTCTCTTGTTTGGGGTATATACCGATAACTACTGAGTATTACAATTAACGAAACGAAACGGTGCCCTGATTATACTGTCAACCCCTGTCGCCAGCATAATGATTCCTACATTTCATACATCACGTTACAAAATAATTCATTTTATTGACAAATTATTTATGTAGCTATTTAATGTTATCAATTTTGAGTATTTTCATACTTAACAGTTATAAAACTTACAAATAGTACTTCGGAGCCCTCGATTACCAATTATTGATTCCCGTATGCGATCGAAAGAATTCAACGCAAATTTCTATCTTTTATCGCATACATTAAAAAGATTCTTTCTACATACTGTCCTTTACAAGACTATTATATTCTAATCAAACTAAATATACATATGTAGCATTGCTGATACAATAGGCGAATATGCTAGTTTATCATATATTTTCAAACTTTTTTCTAATTAAATTGATTATCCTGCGCTCCTTTCACAATCAATTTTCAAATCCTGCTCAGTACATGATAATCACTTCTTTCTCCTTTATTTGTTTTTTCTCATCTAGCTATTTTTGAACTCCCTTGCCTATCTTCTTATGCGTCATGCAAATAGTGATCCTAACTTAAATTAACCTTAATTTTCGTTTTCATTATTATTATTTTTATTGTTACTATTGTTAGTTACGTAATCATTACTCTTTTATTTATTGTACATTAATTTTTCGTACGTGCCAAATAATTTATCTTTTATAGACTTTGATATTTATAGGAAAAATAAATAAAATAATAATAATATCATCGTGTGTCGTGTCAAATGCATAAACACTCGATAATATCACCTGTTCGTATATAATAATAATAGTTCTAAGAAATAACAAAATATTATTTAAAATTAAGTACTAAAAAGCTTTGAAGAATATAAACTCAAGTATTGTAAGCTTCCTTTTAAATGTTTACTGCACTTTTTAAGTAGATGTATGTAAAATATGAGATTTTTCTTCAAATTTAGGTTTTACTAAAATGGGATACATAAATCCATCAAACCTAAATCTGTTATGTGTTTCATAATTTCTCTGTAAACCTAGTACAAAAAAAGATCAAATTTTTTTTCAATTCCTATCAAATAATAATGAAAAAGAACCGGATGGGCCTCGCTCTGCTGTACAATTAGGGGTGGAGTGCACCTCGCTTATAGGATAGGTCATTATTATAATGGATTTGTTAAATTTGAATGCAATGATAGATATCATTGTATACGAATAACGATTCTGAACGGAGTTCATATGTTTGTCTAGGATATAATACATTGTTATTTATAAACATTGTAAAAAGTATATTTTATTTTGAAACGATAAATATATTTTTCAATTAGGATGGGTTGGCAGTTGCATACAGCGATATAGTTTGTCAGTCTAGAACATTCTACATTATATTATATTTTACATGTAATTTTATGTCAATATTCGATGTTCAAACGCTTATAAAAAAAAATTGTGCCTATGGATTTTTATAATTTTTGAATGACTTTAAGAACTACTTCTGTGGAATCTTCTATTAAATTTTCAAGTATTTTGTAGGAGCCAAATTTTTTTTATCACCGATTATAAAAAAATCGAATATTTTAAATGCCTATAAGTGGCTTAAAAAACAATATAATATTTTGAAAAAAATATGACATAAAGAAAATACCAATCTTGACAGCTGGTAGAAATTTCAAAAATCTACAACTTATACTTTTTGAATTATAAAAAATATTTAAAATCGTTTGAGAATAAATCGCTATTTTATGCAATTTCGTAAATATTTAAATTTCAAACAGTCACAACATTTTTTCCTTTAATTCCGGTAGAAATTTTTTTAAAGATTTTTGATGAGTAGCTTATAGATAACCTAGTGTTAAAATTTTGAACCTTAAGTATGAACAGAAAAAAATTTATGAATTTTTATCTACAAAATAACTTGCAAATTATCGTGATTTTTACATATTTCGTGTAAATTGGAAGTTTGAGCACTTATAAAAAAAAATTTTGACTTACGATTTTAGATTTTTTTTTATCAGTTAAGGAACAACTTATAAGAAACCTTGTATTAAATTTTCAAGATTTTCTGGGCAGCCAAAAAAATTTTATCGTTATTTAAAAAAAAAATACTTAAAAAAATTGAAAATTTCAATCGTCTATAAATAGCTTAATAAAAGTCAAAATACTTTGAAAATTTAATGGTGTATAGAGAACGCTAATCTTAACATTTGGTGAAAATTTCAAGTATTTACATCGATTAGTTTTTGAGTTATAGCAAAATAAAAAATTTGATTATGTCGAAAACTGGTTTTGCGTAAAAACTCCCGTTTTTCCCAAATTTTTTTATGGTTTTTCCCGTCGCATTTAAAAAATATTGGAAATTGTTAACTTTTGACCCCCAAAGTACCAACTAGAGTCACTTTCCTTTCTGAAAAGTTGCTACATAAGGCAATCGAAGCATTTTTACTGCCCCAAAACGTGTCGACAGACACAAAAAAAAAAAAAAAAACACACATCATTGTAAAATCAATACATTCTTCACTCCGTTCAGAATCTAAAACAACCAACGGTACAATGTACAAATTAATTGTATTACATCAGTAATTATTTTAAAGACCATGCGGGATAATATTTTCATAATCACGGTTTTAAATATATATAACACTAGCTGAATCACACTAGCTTCGTCCGAGAAAAATAAATGCTTGTGTTTATGTTAGGTTAGGATACTATAGGCAAATAAAAAAAAAATTATGATCGTAATTTTCCTTTTCGTTTTAACACAATTCTTAGAACTGGTAGCAAGTTTGACTTGCACAAAAAAAAAAAAAAAAACACACATCATTGTAAAATTCTGTAAAATTCACTCCGTTCAGAATCTAAAAAATATTTTTCAATTCTGATTAATATTATACACTTTTAAGCTTTTCATAGAACAATTAACACGAATAGATTGTAAACAACAATAGAGTGATTAAGCGTTTTCTTCTGGCGTTTTTTTTTTTTTTTTTGATTTTTTGATTTGAATGAAAAAGTTTTTAGTTTCTTTTAGATAATAAATAATAATTTTCTCATGTTCGTAATAAATAAAATATTGAGCTGCTTATAAGTTGAACACAACTTAACAATAGTTCAACATAATACACCAGCAACAAAATAAGCTACTTAGTACGGGAAATAATTTCTGAAACAAAAGATAATATTTGGTATAAATTAATATGACAATTAAAGTTCAATATTCGATATTTCAAAGGTTTTTTATAAATAAATTTTATAACAAACGAATAATCAATTTTTAATATAAACTATTCAGCTGTAATTAAAACAAAAATAATTCTAAAAAGTACAAAAACATTTTTAAATGAAATAGTTTTATTAAATATTAAACATTCAATACTCGTTTTAATAGACGAAAACTCCCCGGTTAATACATTTTCCAATCAACTATTGTTTATACAAATAATTTTTATTATGAAAGTTGTAAATACAAAAATTGTCAGTAATTTAATGAATCGTAATGTACAATTAATTATACAATGACATCACAAATCGATACCAAAATAATTTCTAATATCCATTAAACTAAAATGATAAAACTATTAATGAGCTGTAGATAATGTTAGGTTTAATCTGCTTGATCTCTTTTGACTTGTTTTATTTAACTTTAGTCGGTTTAGCTATCGAGCTTGGCGCATTAAGCTGTTTGAAAATCCTTTTGATTTAATTGTGTCGATAAACCTGACGTGTATTAAACATATATATGTACATAATATGTAATCTTCGGGGCAAAAAAAAAAAAATATATATAGATGTTTATGTATATATATATATTTATTTATTTTTTTTTTGCTACGAAAAACACAATATAAATTGGGTACTGCAGTTTATTCCGTAGATTAAATAGATAAAATATTATCTATGTGTGACTAATAAATGTGTCCCAGCTGACAAATTCAAACATATTAAAGACATTTTTTATCTACAGCATGAGACGAACTGTGAAATTGGTCCGGAGAAAAGTTTAAAGTTTTTAATCGATTCGATGCTAACCTCGATCTCTTTTAATTGTTTGCATTATCTTTTAGTTGAATTTCTATTTAGTAATTTTACGGTATTTTTTAGCGAAATCAGATATAATACCGTTCGGCCACATATGTACGTAGTAGAATAGTTGAAATCCGAGGTAGGTATAAAATTCGACCACTGTGATTCGGAATGTTACGAAACCATGTACGAGATAAAAAAAATGTCGTAAATCCAACGTCCAATTATAAATTGTATTTTTGTTTTTATTTTATTTTTTTATTTTTTACGAACCTTAAAAGTTTTTAACGCGTCATGATTATTTACCAGAAAACGAGTGCGGGTTTTTTTTTTTTAATTTTTTTATATCATGCAATATTGATCACCGCTTTTAAATTTAAAGCGACAACACACCTCGGACACACCCATCCGAGTGACCTAATCAAAACAGTAGCCTTTCCGTCGCATTAATGACATTCCGCTTTTATATATAAAACGTATACGCACGTTAAGTGTGAACCGTGTTATATAATTTTTTTTTTTTTATTTATTCATTCATTCATTTATTTATTTATTTTTTTTTTTCTGTCGCAGAATATCATTATTTCCCAATATAAGAATATTTTATTTTGTTTTTTCCTACAAAAACAAAACCGAATGCAATGAAAACGTACGCTGCGTAGACTTTTGCGGATATGAGTTTAATACATCATTACGTATTTATTCTTATACGATGTATGTAGTATTTTCAGTCGATACCGTTACTCGTATACATGTACTTTAGATGCAATTTAAAATACACACGTACATCTGATATACTTTTATTCAGAAAAATTAAATTAGTCTTATTGTTTTTTGTTTCTTTTATTTATTTATTTATTTATTTTTTTCTGTTTTTATATAACTTCAGTTCTTTTGGTCTCTGTTCAAATTTGCGTTTAACAACGCACGCACATGAGTATATCGTTATGATATAAACACAATAAATGTCAAGGAATCGGACAATATTCTGTCAAAAGCAATTGCGGAATCAAAATCCAATTTCCACGGTAACGGTTCCAGACGCTTTTCATCCCCTTGAAAAGTCGTCATGCGTTTTATACACTAATGCAACAAAAAAGGTATTTTCGGGAACAACAGGCGTTTTTGGTTCGCGCCACCGGCTACGCCACTCTCGGCAACGCAGGACGGAACGTAACTAGTGAAACGACAACAGCGTCCGCGTCTACTTGTTGATTTTATCTACCACCTGCAGCACGAAACTGTTTTTATTGTTACCATCAATACCGTTATTACTATAGTTTTGTTTTTTCCTACAAAAAAATCTAATACAACGCATTTCGAACAACGCAAGAATATCCGGTCCGGACTTGGCACAATTAATTCGCTGAAAAATTACAGGTAATCTATACGAATTAAAATGCCATAATATAGTACGATTTGTTATATTTTTATAATTACTTGCGGTACGCCGAAAATAGACAATATATGCATAAATGCATGTTTTTATTTATTCATCGATCGTTTGTATAAAATATTAAATTATATCAATACATTATTTTGTATCGGTTGAATTAATTAATGAGTGATTTTACGTTTTGTGTAAAATTAATAATACTCAATACCGCGTGAGAGCTGGTGTTTTTTTTTTTTTTTAATTTTATGACGAAAGAACTCGTTTTATGGCATTTTATTATCTTCGCCATTTATATTCAATTAAATTACATTATAATGAACCACTTAATAAAATTAATGATAATAATTTATAAACTTACTTAAATATTATATTACGAATCAATAATTATAAAATATGACCTGATGGACAACTTATTTCTTTTAACATATAAGTATGCTTCGTATGCGTTTTTTATAATAACCATTAAAATAGATATATGGCATTGAATTCCCAAAAGTAGAATATAATAATATAAATACTTAAATATTTTTTTTAAATCAAAATGAAATAGTATTCAATCGTTCTGAGTAAATAAATACATTAAAAGAAATAAATATTACCTGAAACATTAACAGTTATATTGGAACTATTATTTGAAATTTTGTTATTTTTAAAAAACTATTAAGGTGCTTTTATAAATGAATAATTTAAAATAATAAATATTGATAATATGGATGTACAACTATTTTTTTTTTCTTACTACTTAAAATTTTTTTTGTAGAGCAAAAAAATATTTATTGTTTTTCAACGTTTACATTTTTCAATAATTTAAAATTTGAATAGATAAGATAAATATTTTCAAATGTTTTGATTATTCAAAAGATCAAATATAAAAATTATGAAATTGAAAAAATAATAATTATTTTGTCTGGCTTTATAATATAATCAGAGATGTTTTATGATCGAACAATTTTCTTTAGATTACAGTATATTTATAAACAAATTGTTATTATTATAGTTTTCATAAGTTTATTTTTTGAATTCATACAAAATGTTTAGTATATTGTAAAACATTACTTTTATCGATAAGTTACTTCCTAATACTGTTTTTCATATTCATTGTTTCCTAAAAGGGTTTTTACCCATTTATCATTATTAAATAGGTAAATAAATAATTTATTTATAATAACTATCAACTATAAATCCATTTAATTCCACATTATAACGTACATTTAATAAAATCATAACTATTATGCATGTATAATATATCAGTTGTATTTATGGTTGTTTAACAATATTGAGATGTTTTTGTAATTTAATATTTTTCCATCGCTATACTGATAAATATCATTATTAGATATTCAATATTAATATCAACTAAACCATTGGAGATAAATTGAAATCGAAGAATAAGAAATAACAAAAGTATGAAAATGATTAAAAACAAATAAATAATAATCATGACAGCTTTTTAATTTTCTACCTTTTCGATCTCAATCAATGCCGAATTAGTTCAGCTCGTACCCATATAAGAATTATTTTCATTAAAATGTTTTCTTATTTTCGTGCAGTTATTGATCGTTGTACAAAAATCATTCATAAACTATTTTTAGCGCACTCATCGATTGCTAAATAATTTCGTCTTTTGCGTAAAATAAATGATGAATATGCAATGAATTGAGTCTGAGCGATTGAAAAAAAAAATGAAAACTTTAATAAGCTAAAGTACAAAAATAATATAAATATTTTAAGTACAAGTAATCGTTGTCAAATAGAAACCCAAACGCACGTGAAACACAGTCCACGATAATGTAAGGCAATAGAAAACTCACTATGCGGTTAGGAAAGAAACACAATAATTGATCCGGTAAACGTTGTTAATGTAGGTGTAAACGAGTTTAGACATAATGAGGAGCTAGTACGGAAAGCCTAATATTGTCGCATATACAATTCGTAACCGATTGCGATGATTAGAAGTGTTAAGAAATGTGATTGTAGATACAGGGAAGTACTGAAGAGTTTTTTGACCTAGAAAATAAACAAGATACGACCGCTCGGACCGGCTTGAGAAACCATTCGGAAAATGATATGAGGCTGCGATTTACGGGAAAGTACAACAACGGGATTGGGCATCAGGGAAAAACGGAGAGACTTACCGGTGGCGACGCAGATCCTTAACGAACCGCTAAGCTATTAAAGAAGAGACTTAACCTATGTAGATTAATTATCCAGATTATTGTTTATTAGCAAACGTCTGAGTGGGGTCCTTCTCGGGCATGTTTAAGCGGATATTGATGGCACGAGTACGTTTGAACCGAAAACATGTCGATATTTGACTATGTAAACTACACTAGCCTCAAAAGCTTGGAATCTCTCATACCGTGGATCAAAAATGATCATCAAGATAATTAGACTGCGCAAAGTTCATGCTTCTAATATCCTACTGCCTGTGATGTTCAATATGTGTGTTGGGTATAATGTTTGCTCGAACGCGTGTAATATTATGTATGGCGAAGGTATGTACCTATACCGTATTTTAGATTCCACGCGAATAGTTAAAGTCAATCGGTTTCCCAAAATTTTGCGTTTCAGTTTCGTACGAAATACAAAAAAAAATTTTAGAAAAGTGTTCTTATGATTAAAAAAAAATGACTAAAATTTAGTAATGAAATTGTTTGATGTAAAGATTGCTGTATGATAATTAATTAATAAATTAATGTAAACAAATAAAATATAACTATGTATATATTAATAATAATATGTATGAACGAGTCCATAGATTTTATTTTATTTAAGTTAAATTCGATATTTTCTCATTTTATTTCATTACATTGGAATTAATTGGCCGTAATAAAAAAAAAAACCATCAATATTTTACTATCATTTTCATGAGTCTCTGAAGAAATGATGGTTTCGTACAATATATGCCATTGCGTTCTCAGTGATAATAAATTATAAAACAAAAATATTGCGAATTTAATTACACCACGTTTTATTTAAACACTTCTAAGAATATCATTACAAATAAAATACAAAATAAAATAAATAATTGTGTCCTTTATTTTTATAATCATTTTTAAAATCACAATTGGTGTTAAATATTTTTAAATGTATTTTAATCATGAACTTTAATATTTTATACTTAATATTAAATGATTATTTTTACTATTAGCCAATTCAACGATTTATAATAAATAGTTTATATATTGAATAATATGTTATGAATTTATTGCGATTTCATAAATAAAAAATGTCATTTATATACATGTATTCTATTATAATATTATAACTAAATAAATTTTTTTTAAATTAAATTTAAGGTAACAGACCTTTTTTAATATTCCGCGGAAAACGTTTAAATCATTCATGATAATACATAAAATATAAACAAATTTATAAAAACATTTATTTTAATATATCTATACGTAACATATAATATATATAATCACTTGAAAGTTTAGTTATTTTCTGTGCGCGTAACTGACATATTATAATGGAAAACAGTCAAATGAAAAAACAGATAAAAAAAAATAAAAACCATGAAATATGCAATGAACACTTAATGCTATTTCTATCATACTTCCATATTTTATAATGTATATATGAATTTTTTACATCAAACTGAAGTGCAGTTAGCTAAAATATTTGTCAAAGACTACAGTTGAAAGATATTGAAGAAATAAATAAAGTCAAAGAGAGAAAATATATATATATATGTACAAATAAAAACGAACCCTACTAAGGTCTGTCAATTATATTTTAAATAAATAGCGTACCTTTTGCAAAAGGTAAGCTGGAGTGAAAGTCCAGTACATCATACTACAGCTAGTTTAGATTATTTACATTTTTTTCAGAGATTCTTTATATTTTTGAGTCGACTTTATCTGTGTCTTAATCATATTTCTCAGTACGACGTCCAAATGGTATACATTATAAATGTATAAATTAGATATACTACAATAATTTTATTTGAATTTCGTATAATTCGATGTAAAACATTCTATAAATTACTCACTCCACCGTTAAATAATTTTACATTCCGAGCGAGACGAAGAATGTATTGATTTTACCATGATGAATGTTTATTTATACCTATCCATACGATTTCAACCAAAAGGATTGTTCAGATATAACGGTTACTTATAGCAAAATTTTTCTAGTTGTTGCACTCGGTGGGTCACATTATTTTAGACTCTCAACTATTTATGGAAACGATTGTAAAAAAATTGACGAGAAATTACAAAAAAAAAAATTTCTAAAAATTGGAATATTTACGGGATTTCAGACTAAACCTAATGTTTTTTTGTCGTAACTATTGGAATTTTCTCTGATTACTTAAAATATCTGTGCACTAATACCTTTACAGTATATTATTACTAGAATATTTTCATTCTATAGAGATGGTAACTTTTAAAATATTTTAACTTTTTTATGTTATTTAGCTTTTTTTTCTTCTAATGTTTAAGCTTTTTTCTTTAAATATCGATAAAATTGTTTTGTCCCGATAAAATATCTTGATAATATTTTCATACATTTTTGAATTCGTATAAAAAAATATTACAAGTCACTATTTTTTGTAGAATCTTTTGAATTTCAATTGTTGACAAAACTCAATAGAAATCTGGAAAATCTGCATCATTTTTATGATCCACAAATCTCATTAAATGTGAACATTTATGCCATCAATTCCAATTGTAAATTTATAAATATATTTCAAATGTATAAGAACAACTAAACTATACCAATCATCTTTCTATTATTATTTATCTTCATATCTTCAGTCTATTCCTATTACATTGATGACTTCTATACATTACCCATTTCATTTGTTTTGAATTCATATGAAACTTTGAATCTTATTCATAATATATTTTCGAATACAAAAATAGACTTAACCATTTTCATAACTAAATATTGCTACGTAAAATGTTAATTTTCATATAGTAATTATTATCTGTTCAATCCGTCGACGAAAACTTGTTACTCGCAATAGAAATAATAAAGATGTGATGTTGATCGAAATTGCGATATATTAACCGTTAACACGGTCCTTTTGATCTTTATAATCACGTCATTAATTACATCATCATCCACCAATCACGGCTTATACGCTGTATATAATAACAATTCAAACAGTTGTTTTTTTTTTCCGTGAGGTTTTAGAATCAAGTCCTCTGAAAGAAATATTATCACATATTGTCCACTGAATTTCTATTTCTTTATACATTTAATTCTGAAAGAAACACAAATCAACCTTTGCACCGGAATTTGCACAATGTTATACTTGTGCAGATGGATGATTTCCTTTGCGCAGCAACTATAATACAGTTTTTAACATTTAGTTTCCTGTTGTGATACTACGTAGCGCGAAACATCATGCACACACTTTCCATATTATATTTAACAATACCTTAAACGTATGTGACATGTATAATACAGGGTTCTTTTGAAAGCGAGGAAACTCTTTTCCCGAACGCATACGGGGCTTGATCAATTACTGAGTTTGCAATAAGTTTTCGTTTAAAAATATTTTTAACCTTACCCGATATTCTACGCGTCAAAAATTAATGATGCGATCGTTGTAGGAACACGATCACATTTGTAGAAAACCAATCGCTTTCGAAAAACAACACATTGATTTATAACCCTTGCCTTTTGAACCTTATACCAACTTAATTGTTAACAGAAATTAGAAAACCGGTAGTAATTTATAACTGGTGATAAGTAATCCCACATACGACCCAGTTATCAGTTGTCAATCTGTAACCATAGTATTGTGAATAATAAAGAACAATAAGATATTTTATATCAGTAAATATATAAGAAGTGGTAAATAAAACATTCAACTGTTTTGCATTTGGGCCGAATATGATTACATTTTTTATCAGTCACTTTTAATACCACTCCTCAATTCTAATCGTGTTTCTTGTTCCATTTTCGATTTTGATTTAAATTATAAAATAATCAATATACATATATCACACAACGACAATTCCAAGTACGAGTATAATAATACAATTAATATGTTTGAACCCCTAAAAATGAACCTATATACAAAGTTTTATATTACATTATTTTTAATAAAAAAATTGCTACAGTTGTATAATGATTTTTATACGTATTATATTTTTGCAGTACATGGAAAGGGACAAAATATAAAATACAATTTTTCTTATTTAGTGCTTCAAAGGAATCAAAATTACAAACGTCTAAACTGTTTGCTAAAACTGGAATAAAAAACTGAAAGCATGAAATATATTTGAAATAGTTTTACTTTTGATATATTTCATATACATTTATACATCAAATGCATTATTTTATATTCTGGGCAAAGTAGCGAGTGTAGTAAGAGAGCCATCGATTTTACAATGACGTGTTCGTTCTTGAAAATCACGTTTTGGGAAAAGTAAAATGCTCAGAAACTTTTTTACGGCAATTCTATGGATAAGAAATTGAACACATAGATGGTACATTAGAAAGGTTATTTTTGAAATTCCATAGTTAAAAATTCAATGGAAAAAATATTGGTGAATTCAGAAAAATGTACAACACATCAATCATTATTCATTACAAAACATACTTTTGACTTACGAACTATTGTAACATTTTAAATGAAAAGTACAATAATTTTAAATAATTATTACTAACTAATTGTATACGAAACTATATTTTGTTTTGTTTGAATCATTTTCAATAAACATTAATAAACGACTGACATTTTGAAAATGTCGGTAGTTTGATTTTTGTTGAATTTCAAATTATTTTAATTTCGAGGAACCAAAAAATGAATACAAGTTTATTACTATACAAATTGAACTTAATTAAAAGTAACATAAACCTCATGTTAAGAATTTGCCCAAACTTCTAAAGTTTAATGAGGGGAGAAATATTTTTACAATTATGATTTGCGCGATCTTATAAATAATTTGTGTTTTGAAAATTAAAGATTGAACATTTAATATAGAAAAAAATTTAACCATATTCTATTTTTTAAAAAAACAAAAGATTAAAATATTAATATCGTCAATTTTATCAAGTTTAAAGTATTATATAATCAAACAACTTTAAAATTTGAATAAATATTATTTCTAGTTTTGAGTGTGTCCGTATTCGACTTCCGATATTTAAATAAATATAATAGCTGTATGCTAATTGAAAAGTAATTTATTATACTAAAAATACAAAAAACTAAAAATAACTGAGAGCTAAAAATTATTTTCTGGGTTCGATAAGCTATCATCAATTTTAAATGTATACAAAAAATAATACATTTACTAATAACTAATAACAAAATTAATATAATATGACTTTTACAACAAAATATGTACACTTGGAATCAGTAGCTATGTATTTGGATTTTTTTTTTTTACTAAAAAACGTAATAAAAATTGAGGACGTATAACTACGATATGTAATATATCCATGTATACAGATATGAATATTTCATTCAACGTAATTTATTTTAAACAAATTATTATAATTATAATTATTAATATTTCGCTTAAATACATTGTCATTTATATTGTACTGTATTTTAGCAACGTACACTAAAATTTCGTTAGATAACTAACTAATAATAATATTTTCATTTATATAAATGCTAAATTTGTATGAAACTTGGAATTAAACTAATAAATATAATTTTAAATTGTTATAATATTGCTGTAATATATATAAAGTATAGTGAAAATGTTCAAAGCTTTTCCCCCAAGCAAAGTTTACTTCACAATAATGTATAGTATGGATTAAAGTCGCATCGGAAACTTTGTTCAGATACAAGGTAATAAACGTAATGCATGAATGGTTTAAAAAAAAATTCAGTTTTCCAATTCGTCTGAACGATATGAAAGTTAATTATTTTCTACTTGCATTCTCGTATGAAAATATATATTTAATGACACTTAACTTGTAGTTAGTATATTTTCCAATAAATATTTGTTCAGTTTTCTGATATTTATTATTTATAATGAAAACAATTTAATTATATTGGTTAAAAACCGAGAGAAATTTTAACAGTGAGTATCGTTAAAAAATAAAAATTGTAAATTTAATGAAATAATTTTTTTTTTTCGGGATACGTACATCCCGTATCAATGTATATACATTGTTCCCGTTTAAAAAAATACCGTTCAAATTAGAATTGTTTTTACGAAATATTGAGTCGATTTCATTACATAGTATATATAAATTAACGAATGTAAACATTTTATGCAGTATTAATTTATTTGTATGGTAAAATAAATTACAATTCACTGAAAAGTAAACTGCATTGCAGGAAATACCGTGGTTAAATGTAGAGAAGGGTTAAAAATATCATATGGAAATAAAATATTGTTTTATTTATAATATCGTGTTTCAAAATAAACTTAATAAAAATGTTCTATTAGTTTTACATTTTTTATTTTCATTTATAAATGATTACAGTCAATGTTATTATAGTATATTGAAAATAAATACGAATTATTAATAAGATAAATAAGACCTGTGTTTGTATTCTAATAACCAATTTTCAATTTTCATAGCTATTCATTTGAAAGTAGGTATTTTAGAAATCAACCATATTTTAATAATTAATAAGTATTACAAGTCTTACAACTACTCGTATTAACATTTTGTTGAATAAAATAACGTCTTTAATGTTTGTCAAACCCAAAATAACCTAATGAGCTATTGATATTAGTGAAATAATAATTGCATTGATATTGAAACGTTAAAGTCCTCACCTTAGATATTTTTAAAAATGTGTATATTTATATTCATCGATTGAATTTTTGAATTAAATTATTGAATATGATTTCTATGGATTTCTATAATACGGTAATATTATGAAAAAATGTAATGTTGTGATGTCCAATGACCAGAAAAACTTGATTATTTCGAAATAGTGTAATTTGAATATACCTACATAATATTATATTAAATCTACATTTTTAAATATTAATTGTATCGTTCATAACTATAAGAATATAATATTTAATTATGATAAGTTTTTAATAGTGTACAACTAAAAACCATTGTGTTTAAAGTAAACTAAAACAAATGATAACGATGAAAAAACTGAAACTTGACAATAAGCATATAACGAACATAATTATTAATTTTTTCTCCATATTAATTAATCTAACTGTTTTATAACAACATACTCATGTTTTAATCAGTTTTAATTATATTAAATATAGAAAACAAAATATCATATGAAGAAAATTATCATTAAAGACAGGATATAAGTGGAATAACTTTTAAAAATATTTCGATATAAGTAGATGTAATTAAAAAGTTGAAAATAATTTCCTATAACTTATTAATAATTTGAAATCAAACTTGAAAATCCAATACTCATAATGGCCGTTGCAAGACGAATAAGTTGTTTGTAAATATGAAGTTTCTTCTTTAGTGATTGTTTTGAAAGAAATAGCTGTCATAATTTGTTGAGTGCTTTTCTGTTTTGTTTTGATATAAGGTGCTTTAATTTCTTGTCAAGATGAACTCTTACGTATTTGACAAAACTTATCATAGAAACTTCTTTCGAAAAAAGAAGCAAAAAGGTGAATTACTATTTTTAAAACGAAGACTACATAAATGTTTTGATGTATAATTATCAATGCGCTGTATAAAAAATGTAATGTCAATATTATATACTATAAACATCATGCAATAATAGTATTAATGATGAAAAAACTAAATACATGAATATATTAATATTGATAAAATAATCATCCCAATCGAAAATTTCCTTCTCAATGTAAACAATTTTTGTTATTTGAGTTTGTAAACTCTCTTAAGAGAACTCAAAAGCGCATACGGTGTTAAAGGATAATAATTATATCTTATTTTCGAAACTAGGATCCCAATTTCTGTAAGCTGTGAGCAAATAACAGTACAACATATAATCACCATTGCTGATTTAATGAACGAGTCCACTGTACCAGAATGTAATGCTTCCCAAAACTAAATATTTCAATATATTTAAGGAGTATTTTTACAGTTGAAAAGAATTCAATGCATGTTTAAAAATAAGAAAATTGATTTCATTTAAAAATGCATACTAACAATATTATTAAATGATACCGAAAAACTTGAAGATTTAGTTAGAAATGTATAATATAAAATAGGTAGGTACTTCACATTTGTATGCTTAGCTTTCTACAATGTATAGATAATAATATTTTTTTCCGATTTTTTCGAATTACGATTTTTCAGCTAAAACGTATTGCATGCATAAAATAATAAAGTTCAATGTATTACTATTATTTTTATTATATAAAATCTACAATTATAACTGAACAACGAATAATGGTTATTAAAATACCTTAAAGGATATAACAAAATATTAACATATATTTAAAAATGTGATCGAAATTGATGAATTATTTAAGTATTTGTAGGTAGTAATTAATCCTTATTAACATATTATAATTTCTATACATGTATGAAAAAGGTTTATGAAATCAAAAATTCTCTTTAAATTAACTATAAATTTCCATACTTGATGCGCAAAACGTAAAATTTAATAAAACTATTTTGAAAAAATAGCTTGTAGCAAAATAATTCATATTCACCCTAATATTTAAATCCTACAAATAAATATACATTGTCTTCAAATCTTTTAGACTGTTTGAAAGTAATCATTGTTGAAAAAACTGACTTATCTTAGTTTTTAAAAAATTCTCAACTAATATATCTTAATATAATATATATAATATTATATTGATATAATATCTTAATATAGGTAGTTTTTAAGTACTTTAAATTGTTTGATATGTGTTTGAAAACATTCAAACCTTAATAATTAATTAAACCTACTATATTTGTGATTATTCATTATAAATGCAAATATCATACATTTTTTATGATAAATATATGTTCCAGGGAGTTTCTTGAATTGCTATAAAAATTAATTTCAGACTGCGGTAAAGAAGCGTAATCAAATTACAAAAATGCACAACTTAGCCCATAACGTTCCTGTGTTAAACTCTCCTTCGTCATTTGTGTATAATCAATTTGGATCTTATGGAACAACTTATAATCAAGTTTGTCAAGTTTATATGTTTAAAAATATTTGATATTTTATATTTTATAGATGACAAAATTTAAAATATTTTATTTTTCTTAAAAGTTTTCTAATTATCTTACGTTGTTTAATCTTTGTAAATTAAACTCGGAATCTCAATGCACGAAAATGACCCTCAGCGGTTTTATCATCTACGACAAATGAAATATCTTTAGTATTTAATTATAATTTGTAAATCATTTGGAATATAGTAAAACATAATAGTTTGGTTGTATTAACTTGCATCATAAAAATTCAATACAATAATGCCTAAGAAAATATTAATTTCCAACGGTCGGAAAATCAATAATAAAACCTACTTAGATGCTTTTTTGATCCTTAATGAGTCTATCGTTTGTTGCGTAAAAGTGCATTTGCTGCACTCTTTCTCAAATATCGAACAAAATATTACAATTCATCCTTGATACGTGGTCAAAATGTAGTCGCGACACAAATTTAAATAAAATCTTGTCTTTTTAATACAAGTATGTATTCGTAATATATTTATTAAAATTGTTCAAATTAAATGGTCATCACCGTTATGATGTAGGTGTATAGTACAACTGTATAATGTGAAGGTTTAACAGAATAATTTAACAAGTACAACAACGAAAATCCAACTGTAGAAATCAATTTTATCCTATAGTCCTGGGATATAATATTATTATTTTGTGTTGGCGAAAATATTAACATACACAAACGCATTTGTTTCAATTAGTCCTCGTTAATAGCATCGATCCAACCGCCGCCGGCAGCCACATACATCAACTCAATGGTAACCGCTCAAACAATTACAACACCAGTCGTTTCCTCAGCCAACTGCAACGGTAAGTGTTAACAACAATAATATTATGATTCCTGGATCACCCCGCCACGATCATCTTACCGAATCCGTTTTTTCGAATATAGCATTAATGTTCATTTTTATCTGTTCGAATGTTGTGCAGCTCAAGTGGTGGGCAATCGCAATATCCTATCGAGTCTACCGTCACAGATGTTTTCGATTGACAACTACCCGAACACCTCGACCAGAGAACAACATTCGGCCACCACGACTACCAATCCTATCGTGTACATCAACGCGTCCATGCAGCAACAATCTTTCTCAACACGTAATGATTTTTTAATATCGCTTTAACACTCATATCGAATCGTAAATTAACACAGTGTAGGCATCGCGATCAGTATGTAACCATGAGTATAGTTTTTCACATTTCAAAAGCGTGCTATGCACAAGATATAGGTATAATTAGTACTTTAAGTGGAGGACGATAAGTGCAAAACACAATAATACCCATAACTGTATCGCGTGCAGAGAGAATACACACAAATCGATAATACTGTGTCTTCGGTGTGTGTGTGTCTGTTATTATTTGACACTGATTAGTGCTTAAAACACAAAATCGTAATCAAACCCGTTTAACATTTTCCGCGCAAGTTGCTCGCGATTTACCGTACGTCGAAGTATTCAAGAGCGTTTGAAATATCATGAGCTCTGTGTTCTATTTGACTATTTTTGAATTACTACTATCGGGAAGTTATACGGATAGAAACTTTTAGGAATATTCCGCCGCCGATTCTATCCCGAAAAGTAATTACACACAAAATCATAAGCTACTAATAAAGTTTGACTAAATTAATTCAGTGATCCGATTAATTAGAATTAATATCAAACAATCAAATATGCCTTTGATCGAGATGTACCATAACCACACTGTTGTTTGTGACTGTACAGGAAATTCGATAAAAAAATATTATGAATACCGTGAAACATTTTTGTACCGTTACAGAGTATTTGTGGTTTATACGAGTTATTTTTAAGATAACACATCGTGTTGAATAAAATAACATGCATTCATCATAGTAAATCGTACATACTATTATTGTGTTTAGTAGATTCAGCATAAAATTTTTTTTCGACCCCACTATTTTTAACTCTTGACGATTGTTTAAAATATTTAGAAGTTCCTCAATGATTTCTCAGAATTCTTTCTAAAATATAAAATCTTATCATCTTGAAAGGATCGATTTATCTATGTACCGGCTATATCTATGTGATATTCATTCTTTGTCCAATCACAGGAATTTATAATAGGATTATAATATATAATATCATATATCGTATTACAAGGTTTCTATATATTTTCTTAGAAAGACAATATAATAGCATACTGTAGCAAAAAACCAATATCTTCATTGAAAAATCTGAAAACCTTAAGAGACAATTTTGAATTCTTACATTCTTTACGCGTTTGGTAAGTCTAAACCATTTTGGACGAGACACTGAAAAAAGAGTATCTTCGTGTCATTTAGATGCATTACCAGACGATTTATATACATCTTTAAGAAATAATTATGAATATAATATGAACTTCATTATTTTATCATTTCAATGCAATCATTTTTGTCATTTTATAAATATGATAAATATATACAAATTATTCATAAAAACGGTACCGTAAATACATAGGTACATTAGAACATTTTTTATTCATTGAATAATAATACTGAAATATGTAATGAGTAACACTAAGGTTAACTGAAATATTCGAATACAAAAATTATAATATTATATCAAATAAACCTGTTAACTATTATTAAGCCAAAAATTATTATGAATAACGTAATTATAATTCCACATGAACTATGCAATATTAGCAGAGTCGCTTCATTTATCAATACCAGCTCATCAAAACAGACTAATTGCATCCAACAGACAACCAACTACGTTCAATAATCTTTCAACACTACACAGTATAGGTATCTTATATTATATTTATTGCACGATAAATTATTCAAGTACAAATATGATTTAGGTACTTAACAGTGTCTGTATTATAATCATTTTGTTTTTTTTAATTTTATCAGTTCCTTACCAAGCGATTTTTAATCAATTCTCCGCGGCAATTCCAAATGTTACACGTAAGTTTTTTTATTTCAAAAACACATAAATATTACGAAAAGTGATACTGATCTTTGACTTTCGTTGTTGGTTTTCTGTTTTAGGGCACAATATCACTTTTGGTCCAGAAGGCAGTAATCTATTTATATATCATTTACCACAAGAATTCAGTGATAACGAACTCACTCATATGTTTTTGCCATTTGGTCAAGTGCTAAGCTCAAAAGTATATATAGATAGAGAAACTAATCAGAGTAAATGTTTCGGTAAGTAAAATCAAATTTATGTGTAATTCGTAAGTTTGGATAGCGATTATTCGAGTTTTTCAAATTTAATATTTCGCAATATGGAAATATTTTTATTTTCGCAATAAATTTAGGTACAAAATATATCTAACGATCAACAGGGATCAAAATAAAAACTATACAATCATAATTAATTTTAAAGTTTCGATTTTGTAGTTAAGATAAAAGTATAATTAAATTTGAATATATATATATAATAATATATTTTAGCATATATTGAAATTTAAGAACTAACCATAAAATAAGTTTTTGAATTCAATTAATATTTAATAATACATTTTCAAAACTATTGTTCGCAACAGGTTTTGTATCATTCGATAATCCAACAAGTGCGCAAGCCGCCATTCAGGTAATGAATGGTTTTCAGATCGGCATGAAGAGATTAAAAGTACAATTAAAACGTCCAAAGAAAAAAATGTCAAGTAGAATTTATTTTCAAACGTAATCTAGTGGTATAATCTAAAAGTACCAATCTGATTTAGCATATTACTTTATAATAAATCTTCCACTATATACTATATAATTTAAAAAGTTATAAAATAAGTCTATTCAATAAGGAAAAATCAACTATTCCAAGCTAAGTTTGACAGTAAAAGTAATTGAAATATTAACTTCGACAGATTTATTAATTTATAATCAGAAAATCAAAGTATTTCCTTTTACAGTTATCACCGGCAACATAATTTTAATTGCATCATTTTTGTAACTATAAGTAATAAAAAACGTTCACTGAAAAAACAATTAATAGTTAACAATTTTATTTATGAATTCTTTAAATCATGTAAATACAGTTATTTTTGAACTCCGACACAAAATTAAAACTATTATAATATTGCTTGTCGTATAAACGATTTTTATAAGATAATTCATTAAAGGAATTTAACATTTAATTCATGAATACTAATAATAATATGGATTAATATTTTTCATATACCAACATTAAATATTTTTAAAGACTTTTATAGAATTAAATGTAATAAATATTTAACGTAGTATTGTTCACTATAGTAAAATATTCAAGTATCATGTTAATAGTTTTTAGGATCAAACTAATCAAAGTATGATTAGGAGTGAATATAAAACCAAAATATATTTGAAATAAAATTAATGTAGATCGTAATAAAACAAAATGTAATCAATATGGTACTTAATCAAAAAAAAAAATTAATGATTTTAAGGTAATCATTGAATTAAACAAATTCGTTTTCTTGATTATAAAATAAACACTGAAATATTTACAGTTATTTTTTGATTAACATCCGACTGTCGAAGATTCATTAAATAAATTATAAGAAAATAATTTAACATTTTTCTTAAAGTATTTATCGATTAAGTACTTAAATACTATGTTATCATATTTTTTAAATAATTATTTTTACTTTATGATTGACATGAACATTATAATGTTGATTAATTTTGATTTAATTTAACTCTAATACACCTTAATAAATACCTAATGTGTACAGAGTATGTTATTCGACTAAGTGTCAAAATAATGTAAGTACATGGCTATAATTACGAACTAGTATTTTTTTTTTTTTTTTTTTTTAACTTTATTTTAAAACATACAATCTGTAATTTAAATTTACAATAAGCATGTATGCGGATATACATAGATTTGACATGCGACGCGTGAAAAAAAGAAGCCACCCAATAGCAACACTTTATAACAGAAGTTAGTTTAATTTATGGATTTTTTTTTTTTTTTTTTTTTTTTTTTTATATTAATTTTGGTTTAGATCACGACACCATCTTCTCTTTAATCTACGCGGAGGATTGCCAGGAATGGTGTCAGAGTTTAGTGCTGATATTAAGGGATTAGGATGGTTAGTTAGTCGTAAACGAAGTCGTTTATATAGTAGTCTTGCAGTTTCATCTACTGTGTTAACTCTTAGGTCGGTATGTAGAGTGTGATTTGAAACATAGAATGGAGCATTCGTAATTATGCGAAGAGTTATGGACTGAAAGGTTTGAATTTTGTTTGTATTGGATTTTTTGGCAGCTCCCCATACGAACTAGTATAAATATAAATTTTAGCTTTAATTTATTTTTAATTTAAATGATATAAAAATATATAACTTATCCATAACACTATATAGTATAGATAATAGTAATAGTATAATGATAATATTTAAAAAATATAAAGTAATGATATAGTATTGTATTGATATATTATACCGTGGTCATATGGTTCTTATATCTAAGATAACTACCTCATCAAACAATACTAATTTAATCTTATTTTAAACTGCAACTAAATCGAAAATAATTTATTAAAAGTAATCATAATTTATTTAGTTGTATACTTAAAATAATTGTAATTTATTTATTGAATGAAGCTCATTCATAAAAAAGATATATCTTGTAACAATTGCCAATTTTTCAATTTCAATTTAAATTAAATTAAAACGTACATTTAATGAAATCGTGCATATTTGAAAACTATATTATTATAATACGTCAATTTTTTTTATTTTTATTGTTGTTATTAAGTTTTTAGCATCTAATTTTTAAACAAGCATGATCAATTAAGTGAAATTAGACCCAAATAATATAATACAGTTGCTATAATTATGGAAGTTGTTTAATTTCTGAGACTTTAAAAATATATTAATTCACATAATTTTATAAATTAAGTCATTCTATTAACATCATATATTTGTTACGTGTAAAATATTTAAGGGGAAAAACTTGTATCAACAATTAAACATTTTTTTCGGCACGTTAGTATTGCACACTATACTGTTATTACTCGTATAAAAAATACATTGACTAAAACAATTCTAAAATTCTGATCCCAGGAGATGCAGAATGGTTCGGATAAAATATTCATTAATTAATGATATTAATGAAATTGTATTTCTAGTATTAAAAGAAATGCAAAAGTAATTTTATAAACGTATACATAAATAATATCAAGAGTGAATACATAAATAAATTTTAAATAAATTATATCATAAGTAAATTTTGAAAAATTGAAACAATGTACATCTATTTATATGTACACGTTTAGTGTAAAACATTTTAATTTTAAGGTGTATTATTTAATAGTCTATTGTTTAATTACATATGTACAGGCTAAGATAATGTGCTCAACCTGTCAACTCATCTATATTAGAATAAACATTATGATTTTATCTCACAGGGTATCAATCAAATTAAAATGTGATAAACTAAATGTGTCACATTATAACATAGTTACATATTTTTATGTTACATTTTATGATTGTGATTAAAATTAATTCAACGTATAATTTCCACAGCGGCCATCTGTACTATAAAAATATTAATTTCCTTTCATAATTTTTGTTGGTCAAGTTATTTGTTCTGCTCTTCCCTTCCTACTAAGTAGTTTAAAATATTAATTAACTTTCACTACATCTGTTTGTCATTTTTATTTAAACAATGTCCAAACAATTTGTTAAGTATTGCTAAATATAATTATACGATATCGGCAACTTTATTTAAATAATTAACGTACATTTAATATCAATTTACCAATCCCAATAATTATTAGAAAACAAAAATATAGTTATTCATTAAATTTGTTCGTATACATATTCACACAATAAAGCTTAAAATATTTAAAATCATTACTGCTTACACCGAGATCCGAATTCAATTTTTTTGTGTTACTATCATCATGTCATTGTTAGTTTATGTCCAAAATTATTTTAAACAGATTTCAAACTTTCAACGAAATACGTATATAGTCCCAGTATTTTTATTTTTTTTTTATAAAATTACTTAATTTATCATTGGGTACCCGCCGTTTTTCCCAAATCGAAATTCCCGATTGAACTTTTTCCCGAATGGTATTTTGGCCGAAAATCCAAAAACCCAAAATCTTTTTTCCCGAACGCGTTTTTCCCGATGGTTATTGTTTCTGAAGTAAAAAAATTCAAAATCTAATTAATAGCATATTGTCGCGGCCCGCGGTCGACATATATGGCGATAAAGATAATATTTATGAAAAGGTACAGTATAACAGTATCTTGCCTTTATCGCACTTCATCGCCGTTACATGAACATTCAACTGATTTGTATTTTACACTGATATCATAATTACATTGTAATCGTAGTGTCGCGTACTCGCGTTATTTGCGTGCTATCGGCAGTCGTTCTACTTCTATCTTCAAACTAGTGTGTTTTATTGTAAAAATTGTTTTATTTTACTTTACCAACTACCAACATGGCTAAAATTAAAATTTTGGGCGAAATATAATTAATTTACGGTGGTTTTATTTACGTGCTGTCTAAATTACCAATCAACGGTAAAACATACTGGGAATTTATTATACAACATAGGCGATTGGCCGCTTTATACGTACTTATTATAAATTATAAATTATAATATTATTATTCGATTTGGGAAAAATGGTTTCGGGTTTTCGGATTTTCGGGCAAAATACCATTCAGGAAAAAGTTAATTCGAGGATTTCGATTCGGGAAAAAGGTTTCGGGTTTTCGGATTTTCGGGCAAAATACCATTCGGGAAAGTTCATTCAGGAATTTTGATTCGGGAAAAATACCGGTAACCTTATCATTGATCTAACTGCTAAGATATTTTGAAGTTAATGATTTCTTCAATTTGTGCCGGATTTTATAACTATTTCATAAAAAATTAAAAACTCTGTTTAATATTATAAACATATAATGTATTACCGAACGTAAATAATACAAAAAATATCGAAATGTATTAAAAATAATACTATTAATAATATTAATATTATATTTTTGAGACATCATAAAAATTAAGCCAACTTTGATGGAACATAAATTTAACATTAATTCTTTTTTGAGAAGATATATTGCCAGTTTATCATTATTTTTAACTGTAATTAAATGCATTGTTATAAACACTGTTTAGTGAAAAAAGGTAATGAGAGTTGTATATTATTTGTAAATACAATTAAATTAATAATTTAATATTAAAATACTAAACTATTGAAAATATATTATATAGCCTATAATACTCAATGATCTTAACAGAATGCTCAGACAGGGTATAGACGAATAATTACTCGTATTATAATTAGTATTGTTTACCTTTTAAGATTCTATATTCCTGTGTTTTGAAATTAGTTACTGTTCGATTACATTAAATAAAATTTTAATCACGGAACTTTAAAATATTGACCAGGTAAGACATTTTCAGCTGACCTCCTTCATCTTCACACGGAAGGTTATGCTCATTATATAAATTAAAATACAGGCATGATTTTTTAATTAAAAAAATAAATAATTAAAATATTGTATTTTCTTTCAAGCCTCCTTAAATCCTTCAAAAATAGTTTTTAGACATCATGTATCTCAAATGAAATAATACATTTTTAAGATATAATAACGTTTTTAATAAATATACATGTCATATTATGATAAACGAATTCTAGTAAAAACTAAACAAGATATGAGGTGTGATGTTCAGATATATAAATATAATATTACCATAGCTCTTACAGTTTTTCAGTGTCAATTTGCACTAGAAGTCATTGACCGTAGAATGTCGAAGTGCATAATATTTATAATGTAACATCCACCACATATATGGATTACAACATAGTGAACCGTGTATATGTATATTAAATTTAATTAAAGTTATTCAATTATGTTTATAATTACGGGGAAAAAATGTATATTCTTTCGAGTCCCTCAAAATCCACCATAGTTAAGTTACTGTTATTACACAATTTACAATTAAATTATAAATGCCATCATATACATAAAAATATTACAAGATACAATTCCATTGTTTGAAATCATGTAGTCTTCAAAAAAAATGTTGGTAACACAACATTTAAAAGAAAAATAGATCAATAAGTGTAATAGTATAGACTTCCATTTTTCATTTCAAAGACTATCAATTATTTAACACACATATAACTAACATCGAATGAAAAATACAAGTTTAGAAAGCATAAAAAAAAACCGTTATTAAAATAAATCAATACAATATTCACGATACAATAATAAGCATTTTAATTCTATCTTCTTGCTTTACTTACACAATTCTGCCGTGGACCGTGCATGAAAAACAAAAATAACAAACATTGATCCTGTTTCTTCCCAACGAATCCTATCGAATAACATATTAAATGTTGATAAAATTTTATGTTTTATTTATAGAAAATCATTTATAAAAAATCATATACGCATAAAAGTATGAATTTAGAATAAAAAAATAATATTCCAAAATATTCATGTTCATTCAAAATTCATTGAAAATCAATTATTTTTCTACTGAACTTTAAAACGAAACACAGAGATATTATTAAGTGAAATATTTTTCCATTGAATAATTAATTAAAAGAGTTCGAGAATTCATAATCTAAAATTCCACATTTTTTATTTAGTGTTATTTAATTAATTCTTAATTAATTATTCACTGGTACAAGCACTTAAAAGAGTCGTCCGATTTTTTAGATACCTAATAAATGATACGGCCATTTTAAAACATAAATTGATAAAGCTTTCAGTTATTTGTAGCGTATTGTTTTCATTAGTGATTCATTTTAAATGTGATACTTAATAAAATGAAAATAAATTGATTACATTTCAAACTAATGTACGTAATTTAAGTTATTAAAACAATAAAACGGTTAATATTCGAACATGCATATAAATAATAAACAAAATAACTTTATTGCTTATTGTTGTAGTATTCAGAAATTTAAAATACTATTTAACTTGAAACTTATAGTATATTTTGAAAAATTATCCAATATCATCTCCAATTAATATCAAAAATAAAACTAAGCTATGTAATCATATACATACTTCTCTTTAAGCATTTTTTACTTATTTAGAATGACGGAACTTTATAATGAAAGTTAATAAAAAATATTGACGTAGATATTTTTAGTTTTTATTATCTTTATATTATTGTCCATAAATGAGAATTAATTAGTAAAATGATTAAGGTATAATTAATTTACATCTGATTCTGAATAAGAGCAATTCGTCTGTAAAAATATCTATTTAAAATATTTATCAATACATTACATTTTTTAAAAGCTTACTTTAAGTATAATATCATAACTAATAAGTGTGATTAATATTTAAGAAGTAATATTTATATTGTACATTATTTTAATATTCAATTTAGTTTTAATATATTTTATTTTTCAATTTCACATTAAAGTTTTAATCTAATACAAACTTATTCAAAATACTACCTTTCTAATCATAATATAGTGATGTAGTCTGAGAATTACCATAGTAAATGCTATACAAATAACATGCAATTTTATTAGAAATATTTAAAATAAATGTTGGTTTCATACGATAGTTGTGGAAAAAACTAATCTGTAAAAAAAAAAATGAAAAATAATATTGTTCAAATTGTAATAATTTAAAATTTAAACAGATAATAATAAATAGATCAGAAATTCATCCAAAAAATAATAAGTTAAACTTGGAAAAAGTGAACATGTATGAAGAAAATAAATTATAAAAAAATTTTATTTTAAAAACCTGTTTGAGAATAATGAACGAATACATTTAAATAAGATACTAATTATTAATATTATAAACTAATAGATTATTTCCATGAAAAAATATTTTTCATATTCTGTAAAATTAATTAAAATCTCTTATCTTTTCATATTTTCATATATTTTCTATACTTATATAAGAAAAGTATATTTAAATTCAATATTAATTCATATCAAACACTTTTTTTTTTATGTTTAAGTTTTATATCATAGTATTATTGTGTACTATAACGATTTTTTCACAAAAAATGTTTACATGCTCAAACCATTTAAATTATTATTATTATTATATTCATACTTACACATTGCTGCGAGTAAACCTATTGTCTCAATTATGTTTTATAGTTTAGGACTAAGGAATAGCATACCCACAGCTTAGTTAGTCAAAATAATTTATAGAATCTAAGATGCTTATGTAATGCGACTGTCTTAAACTTTTACGTTCCATTACATTAATCAGTAAGTTAATTAACTATTAATAATTTCTATACACTTCGGATTGGTGATTATCTATTAGTATATAATGTAATTATTATTGTAATTTTTTTTCAATACCAATCTTATATATATATATGTAAAACATTGCTGTAAATTATTAATTTATACATTTCGAAGTATTTTTATTTTCGTTATAGAACTGTTCTACAGGTTGTTTACCAACCCATTTCTATAAAATAGTTGAAATTTGTTGACAATACACATTATATACACATTATATACACATAAAGACACATCCCGACTTTGTTTGGCTTCGTTAATAAGTATAAGATTTACCTCCCTGATATAGTTATTGGTAAACACTGAAAGGGTAAACATTCGTGATGATTGAATTGGCGAAGTGCCAGTTCACGTGCAATAATGAATTTGTATATTATTAAAACGTCTGCGTGTATGCGAAGACGTTTTATATTGATGACTTTCGGGGAGGTAAATCTCATAACAACCGACAGAAAATGTCAAGTCAATTGCAACTTGACCTGTTGGCAAAGCTAACCTTGTGAGAATGCGTTTCGATGGTATAATAACTTAGATCATATACCTTAAATAAAGCTATCACCCATATTTGTTGTATTAAGAGTTGAAGCCAACATAATTACATAACATGTTACATTAGCGCATGCGCAAAGTATTCTTGTCAAAATATTTTAATAGCTTCTACAGCAGCACGTATTTAGTATTTACATATTAGTTATTATTTAGAAAATATTAGCTCCAAATATATTGATATAAGATATATAAACGTGATAAGAAATAGCGCATATCAGTCACATGGCACAGTTATGTTGGCTTCTTAAATTGTTCAAGTTGTTCAATCAGTAGTATATGATCTTAGTATATTAAACGTACTGCTTATGTGTTATCGAATACATTTTGTTGTAATGTATTTTTGAACAAAATCAAATTATAAATATATTTAAAAAAAAAAAAAAAAACATTTACTTTAAACGATATTATAAAATTATTTTACAATGTAACTTCCCTATACATATAATATATAATCGGTATTTATATTAAAAAGAGGACAAATTTATTGTTTATCTACGCTGTTATACATATATACTGAAAATACTTATAAAAATATTTAGTTTTTTTTTTCTATATGAATGCATAAGTTATAATTTGTTATATAATATATAAATTACTTATTTAACTAATTAGTATAAGTTGATTTGAAGTATAGTTAAAAATGTATAAAAATATGTTTTGGCTCATCACTGTTTTTTTGTATTATATGAAATAAAAAAATTCCATTGTATTATCGAAATAGTTATATTTTGAATTTGCTTATAATAAAATTATTTGTTATTATAGAATATATATTGCGATTTGTTTTATGTATCTTCAGTTTTCCCCAAAAATAAATGAACAATTGATTGTTTAAAATGCGTACGTGCTATCAAACATAAATCTATTCTATTGACATTATAAAAGTGTTTATTAACTTCCAGTGGTTTAAAAAGACTGAATGACAAAGTTTTTCTTTTTCAGTAGTATTTGGTTTTTGTTATAATCAAACTATATTATATATCATAAATTTAATTTATTTTGGGATTTAATAAAACATGCAAAAAAATGTAGTTTATTATGGTTTAGTTGATAGTATTTATAGCCATTGTTGTTACTCAAGTAAGTATTTTTATTATTTTCTTTAACATTTTATTACTTTCTTTTAAATTATTTTCTAGTATAAAATAAGTTAATAATTATTTGATAACAAACATACAAAGTACCAGTTTCTGTATCGAGGAATTGTTATGATGGTGTAAATAACTGTTGTTGTAATGGATATGATGGTTGTAGTTGTTGCTGTGGATGGTAATATTGGTCATGATAATAATATATGTGGTAGATTAAGAAAACTCTTATGATAGATTACGAGATATTAAAATTGAATCAAGAAAGCATAATATTTATAAAAATTAATAAAAAATAAATTAAAAAAATTGAAAATCTTTTTTCGTATATTTTATGAATACTAGGTTATAAGTTAACACTACTATTAAATTATATGTTGAATAAATATATAAATATATATGATTGAATAATAGTTTACCATAATACGAGTATATAGTGATTTATTCGGTTTTTATCTTGCATATTCCTATAATAAATTACTTATATTGTAATTGCTGGGCGGAACTCTTTTTGCCCACTTTTTCTTTTCGAACAAAATTTAAAATACAGTTTCCTCTTTTCGCCCAAAAATAATAGCATTCTTTTCGCCCATGGTTTCACGTTTTACATTTTAGAAACCACTATCTCAAAATTTATCATTTTTAAAAAATCATATAATAATCAAATAAAAAAAATAGAAAAATATATAATAATAATTTAATAAGTATTTAAATACTTATTAAATTATTATTATATAAGAATCAGACAGCTTGCATTAAAAAAGGAGAATTCACAACTAACGCTCAAATAAAAAAAGGAGTTCGACAAGGATGTACGTTATCATCACCACTGTTTAACTGCTATATCGAAAAAGTTATAAATACAGTAAAAGCAATACTAACAAGACTAAATATTGGAATCAAAATTGGTGGAGAAATTGTTTCAATGATACGATTTGCCGATGACATTGTGGTAATAGCAGAAAGTGAAGGGGACATACAGCGTGCAGTTGAAGAAATGTATGAAATGATCAGAACATCAGAAATGAATAAATAGTACAAAAACGAAGATCTTAGTCTGCGCCAGAGATCCGAAAGTAAAAGCTGATGTATACATAGGTAGTCAAAAACTAGAACAAGTAGAAGAAATGTTATACCTAGGAAGCAAAATCATATCTGATGGCAAGAGTGTCCACGAGATAAAAAAACGCATAGGTTTAGCAAAAACTGCCTTTAGTAAAAAACATAAGTTGCTCACATCAAAAAAGATTACATCTCAATATCAAGAAGAGACTTATAAAAACATATGTATGGAGTGTTACAACATACGGATGTGAAACTTGGGTAATAAATGATACCGAAAAGACAAAACTAGAAGCCTTCGAGATGTGGTGTTGGAGACGTATGGAACAGGATAAGCTGGATAGAGCGGAAAACAAATGAAGAAGTACTCAGAACAGTGGGAGAAAAAACGTACACTCATAGATGCGATTAGAGAAAGACGATGGAAAATGGTTGGGCATGCCTTGAGACACCCAGAAGAATTGCATAATATAATATTAGAAGGTATGATAGAAGGAAAGAAAACTGCAGGACGTCCCCGAAACTCCTATATAGGACAAATTAAATGTGATGCAAAAGTTAAAACCTTTAAGGAACTTAAAGAAAAGGCGAGTAATCGGTTAGAATGGAGAATTGGAGTTGTAAACCAACCTTCGGGTTGAAAAAAAAAAAAAAATAAATAAATAAAAAGTATTTAAAATAGTGTTATCGATGTAAAATAACTAATAATATAATATACATATAAATAATAAATCTATACATAAATTATGTAGATATGTCGTACATATTACGTAAATGTGGACAGTGATTCAGACATTTTTTACAATTGTATTTATCTAAAACAACGATTTTCAAATAGCAATAGTCATTTAAAAACGATTTGGAGTAGAACCTGTTTAACTGAATACAATCAAAAGCATTAAAAACTATTTTTATTACGTTTTTTGCACGTAATTAATTAAAATTTTCTGAAAAGTTTATAAATAGAACCTGTTTAAAGAATAATGTGTGTCCGTTGTACAATCTAAATAAGGAAGCAGCTGCGTTATTTTTTTTTTTATTTTTTGCCCTCCCAAATATTTCAAAAATATTAGTTAGGGAAAACAAAATAAATTAACATAATCGCAATAACAATAAAAAAAATATTCATGTTTCATACTGATTAACAAACATTTTTATACTGTTAAATAAATAACAGTATATATAGTAGTTGATATATCTTGCTTCGTTTGTATTAGTTAAATTAAATCCACGTAATAATAAAAGTCTATGTAGTGGTGCCCACCCAGCCAATTACAGAGGATGCCCTGTGTTCAAAAAAATTCAAGCTGTCCACCATCTCAAGAGGTCAAACCCAACTCAAGCTAACCTGAAAGAAATACCCTCTAATGTAAAATTCACTAGTGTAAACACTACTTCCAATATGAGCACCCAACCCAAAAAATCTTATGCTCAAGCTACAACAACCGATTTACCGAGCCAAGACATCCCCACCAAAGCATCCCAAAATCCTGACCACTTAGCCCACCAAATGGCGCTCTTTCTCCAAAACTTCCAATCCACCATTAATCCACTGATCTCTCTACTCACTACTCTCATTGAAAAACTAATTTTGTCTAATGATAAATAGGCAAAATAATATTCCTCACTCTATCTCAATCCTTCAATGGAATGCCAATGGACTAGTGCGTCAAAAAAACGAACTTCATGCCTTCCTCTCTATAAACTCCATTGATATTTTACTCATCTGTGAAGCACACCTGACACCAAACTCTTCCTTTAACATTCCTGGATATACCACATATCAATGTAACCCATCCCGATGGCTCTTCCCACGCGGGTTCTGCAATATTATTAAAGTCAAATATTAAACATACCTTTCTTCCCACATATCAAAATAACGTCATACAGTCCACTAACATCTCCCTAACACTAAATCATATTCCTACCACTATCTCATCGACCTACATACGTCCAGGCACTAAATTAAATCCCAATGATTTCGAGCACTTCTTTAATTCCCTCGGTACTCACTTCCTGGTAGGTGGGGACTTCAACGCCAAACATCCCCAGTGGGGTTTTAGTCAACCTAATACTAGAGGTCGAACCCTCAACAGATTTATCCTCGATCACAATCTTAAAATAATATCTCCTCCCCACCCTACATATTGGCCCTCACATGCCAATAGACGTCCCGACGTTCTAGACTTTTTTTATCACTACGCTCCCTAGCCACATAAAGTACACTATTACCAATTCCTCAGACCTCTCTTCTGACCACACACCAATATTACTCACTCAAAACGATACTTCAACTGCTACAAAAAACTACCCATCTATCACTCCGGGCAAAACAAACTGTAAAAAATTTAGTCAAACTATAGAAAATGCCATCACCCCTCAACATCTCCTTAAAGATCTCATCTGACGTAGATACTGCAGTACACTCCTTCACAAATATCATACAACAGGCTGCACTCGATGCTTCTAAAAACAACTCACCCACCACTCACACAACCAATGTCTTACCCTCACACATAATACAACTCATTACAGAAAAGCGTCGAGCCCGCCGTATATGGCAAAGAACACACCTGCCGAGTGACAAAAAGTATTTCAACTCTCTCAATAACTCCTTAAAAAATATTCTTCGAAAACATAATTCTGACAAATTTCACAACTACTTGGAATCTCTCTCTAATACAGACAACTCTCTTTGGAAAGCCTCTAAAAATATCCTAAAGGAAAAAATTAAGATACCTCCCCTACGGTACCCCGACAACTCCCTAGCCTCGTCAAATACTGACAAAGCAAACTTATTCGCATCAGACCTTGAAAATAGATTCTCACCACATCCAAACTTTCTCAATAGAAGCCACTATTCTAATATTGAAGCATCACTTCTAAACACTCTCCCAATGTGTCTTCCTACAAAACATACCTCCCCTTCTGAAGTCCTAAATATCATTAAAAACTTAAAAAATAATAAATCCCCAGGCCACGACCTGATAACTAATACTATTGCTAAATACCTGCCTAAGAAAGCAATCCTTCTTCTCACTTATATTTACAATAGCATTCTTCGTCTATCATATATCCCTCCCACCTGGAAACACTCAGTTATCATCCTAATCTACAAGCCAGGAAAACCTCCTGACCAACCCTCCTCATATAGGCCTATTAGCTTACTTCCTACCTTCTCAAAAATTTTAGAAAAAAATCATATTAAAAAGAATTTATCCGATACTTAACGAGAAACAAAGTATTCCAAACGCTCAATTCGGCTTTAGGAGTAAACACTCCTCTCTTCACCAACTTCACAGACTAATCGACACTATTGCCTCATCTCTGGAACAAAAAGAATTTTGTTCTGGGGTTTTTCTTGATGTTGCTTAGGCATTTGATCGGGTCTGGCATGAAGGACTTCTGTTCAAATTATTATTTTTACCCACTCCGTTATTCCTCTTACTCAAATCCTTCCTATCAAACCGTACCTTTTCAGTAAGATGTGAAGACGAAACTTCTGATCCACATCCTATTAAAGCAGGCGTACCTCAAGGCAGTATTCTTTCCCCGACTCTCTATAATATATATACAGCAGATCTACCTCAATCTATCAACACTACTCTAGCTACCTTTGCCGATGACACAGCCATAATATCAACCAACTCCGAAATAGCCACCACTACAAACAACGTCCAAGACCACCTAACTCAACTACAAGATTGGTTCAGCTTATGGAAAATTAAAGTTAATGAAAATAAATCCACTCACATCACTTTTACCCTCAGGCCTACTACAATTCCTCCAGTTTACATAAATAACCAAACAATTCCCATTGTCGATTCCGTAAAATACCTAGGACTCGTTCTCGACAAAAGACTAACTTGGGCAAATCACACCAAAGCTAAAAGAACTTCCCTTAACCTCAGACTTCACAAATTAAGACCACTTCTTCGTTCCAAAATCTCTTTAAATAACAAAACACTAATATATAAACAAATTTTACGTCCAGCAATGGCTTACGGAATTCAACTGTGGGGTACCACTAAAAATTCAAACCTAATCAAATTCCAAGCGTTCCAATCAATATCTCTGCGTGTCCTCTCTAATGCTCCCTGGTACGTCAGCAACCGCACCCTACATCACGATCTTAACATACCATCAATATCCACTCTTGCCTCTTATCATTATAAAAAATTTCATAAAAATACCTTTAACCATCCAAACCCACTCATATCTAAACTCTCTTCTTGCACAATACCTGATAACCCCCCTCGTCGCCTCAATCGCAAATGGCCGCGCGATTTACTAAATAATGCCTAGTGCTATTATTATAAAGTTACCCTCCCCACCAAGTTTAAATTGGAAGTAGTGTCATTGGACACTCCCTTCCCTCAAGATTTTCACGTCCTGTAATTTTCATATCATCATATTTACTTATTGTATAAATTGTATATAGATTGTAAATTTTCTTAAATAAAAAAAAATAAAAAAAAAAAAAATAAATAATAAAAGTATAGATAAACCAAGTTCACTTTCATCTATTGGAAACAGGGGCGTATTTAGGGGGGGTGATATGGGTGTTAGAACACCCCCCATCATCCGTATTTTTTTATATTTTCACCAAACTCTGAATTTACTCATTTGACCGGATTTCTATGAAAGACGAAAGTAAGTATTTTATTTGTGTTTTGAAGTTTCAGCTAGCTTTTATTGAATTATACACTACCTAAAAAACGCTGTTACAGTGTTACCATCCGCTCCTTAACAGACTATCACAATCAAAATAAAGTTGGTTAGTTCGCATTCATAATATTTACATTTAGTCTAGTGATAACGGTTTCTGCTGTTAACAGTCGTGATATTCTGATATCGAGTGATATCCCATTATGATTATTCTGTGGACAAATGTTTTAAAATTCAAATTAATTTGACTAACTCGTTTTACTGTTAATGGTTTATGATTAACATATTTTACAATTATGGATTCTTCTAATAATGTTAAGAAGAGACAACGCCAAATACATACATTTTTTCAAAAAAAACTTAAAGCGGAAAGTGAAAAAAACAGTGACGTCCAAGTTACACAAGTTACACAAGTAGTTTTCAGTTTTTCTTACAGAAGTATAGTTTGTCAATATTTTAATTTTATTGTTTTGATAGATTTACAATGACTCCAATTCAAAAAATGTATTTACTCAGTCTGATGTATCAGTAAATAATACAACTATTGATTGTGAAAATATAGCACATAATCAAGTAAGCATTTGTTTATATTACTATGCTTTTTTTTTTTTTTTTAACATAAAGAAATAACTGTTATTTTTTTTGTTTAAATTGCAGTGTAACATGTCAAATATGACTAGTACCAGTGAAGGTAATGTTTTAGTGACTATGACTGATTCAGATATTGGTTTAATTATTGGTCGACCTCGCCATCAGGTAAAAAAAAAATTAAGATTTTATTTTTGTTTCTCAATTAGGTATTTACTGTTAATTTACTTATAATCAAGCCATATTGTGAAATATGTGAATAGTATTTGAATGAATTTTTTTAAGATTAATGATGAATATTTTTATTTTTTATTATAATATTAATGGTTTGGCTAAAATATAAAATTAAAAAATGTTTTAGGCAACATGAATTATTATATAAGAGTGTATCTTAGATATAATATATCCAAACTGCATTCCAAAATGTATTCATTGACCAATGTGGGTACACATAATATGCAAATACAAATATTGCAGCTTAAAATTTATTGTAAAATATATTTTTTTGAACATGGATACCTACAATTGTATTTACATTTTATTTCTCAGGGGAGTATTATATAATTATTATATTTATAGGTTTAGATTATTGTTGTGTATGGTAGTATACATTTACATTCATTTTTTATTATTGCTTGAAATTTTTATAAATTATATTTCGCTTAATTAATATGCTTTCCTTCAAGATCAAAATCACATTGCATTGGTATGGTATTGCTTTTTTTATTGAATTGTTAAAAAAAATCCACTTTTATATTCTTAAATAATTTAAAACAGTACAACAGTTGATAAAAGTGCTGTAAGTAGTAGAACATTTCACTTATGATATAACAATTATTTATTGCTCGCTAAACATATTGGATGCATTTTTAAAAATAATATCTATTATTCTGGACTGACATTTATTAATTTGTATGACTGAACGGGTGATTGTTCTGCTTTTAAACAGTTTGCATGATATTTTATATAATTTAATATAAAAATTACATATTGTGATTTAAAATGTATATATTTTTGTAGATAAATGATACTGAGAAGTTTGAGTTCTTGTGTAATTTGTCACGTCCTAGTCCCGATTATAAGTATCCTGCTAGTGGGTCAAGAAATTTGAAGTTTCAAAATAAATGGTTTTATAACTGGAAATGGTTATCTTATTCAAAGTCTTTAGATGGTGCATTTTGTGTATATTGTGTATTATTTGGTACCGATGAAGTAAAATACCAAAAGCTTGGAAAATTGGTTTGTGAAAAATATAATAATTGGAATTGTGCAGTTGAGAAGTTTAATAAACATCAAAGTTTGGTATATCATTTGACTGCTATGGAGAAAGCTAACGGATTTTTAAATATATTCAATAACAAACAAGTTTCTGTTGCTGTTCAACTTGATACAAAGTTAAAACTTGAGATTGAAGAAAATAGATTATTTATCCAACCAATAATTGAAACTATTTTAGTATGTGGGCGGCAAGGGATAGCACTGCGAGGTCATAAGGATTATGGTCCTAATCAATTTGAAACTCCATTCCCTTCAGAAAATGATGGAAATTTCCGAGCATTACTTAGGTATCGTGTAAATGGAGGAGATCAGATATTTCGACAGCGCTTACAAAATTGTCCACGAAATGCTACATACACGAGTTCAGTAATTCAAAATCAAATAATTGATATTATTGGTTCTATCATTATTAAGAAACTTGTAAATAAAATTAACCAAGCAAAATGTTTTACAGTTTTAGCTGATGAAACATGTGACATTTCCGGGATAGAACAATTCAGCCTTTGTGTTCGATATTATGATAGTGATACCAATATGATGAGAGAAGATTTTCTCAAATTTGTGCCTGTTGTTGATGTTACAGGCAATGGTTTGGCCGAAGTTTTGATAGACAGCTTAAAAAATATTGGTCTAGACTTAAATTTTTTACGTGGGCAAGGTTACGATGGGGCCTCCGCTATGCGTGGCCATTTTAATGGCGTACAAGCAGTTGTAAGGCGGTCATATCCATTAGCAGTATACTCTCATTGTAGTTCACATTCATTAAATTTAGCAATATCGGATGCTTGTAACATAAAATCAATCCGGAATGCCACAGGTACATTACAAGCTATTTATGTATTTTTTAAAACGCCTAAAAGGCAAAATGTATTGAAAAAAACAATTGACGAAATTGCACCAGAAAACAAGAAAAAAAAACTAAAGGATTTATGTCCCACTAGATGGGTGGAACGACACGAATCAGTAATGGTGTTTTTAGAACTATTTGACTCAGTTATTGAAGCTTTAGAAGAAATTTCCAATTGGGTAGATAGAGAAACATCATCAAAAAGTAATAATTTACTGTGTTCCATAAAAAATGGAGAGTTTTTATTAACTGTTCATATTCTCGCCAAAGTACTTTCAATTTAAGTCGCCAGTTACAAACAGAAAACTTGGACTTGGTTAAAGCTATGGAGTTAGCCGAAGATGTGACTCACACAGCAATGGATTTAAGAAGAAAAGCTGAAGCAGAGTTTAAAGAAATTTATACTGAAGTAAGCAGAAAATGCGAAACCATGGGAGTTGCAATCACCGTACCTAGACTTACAAAGAATCAAAACCATAGATCAAACTTCACCACAAACTCCAGTGAAGAATATTTTAGGTTATCAATATACATTCCATTTTTAGACAGTTTTTCA